>JAREIS010000144.1:0-180000 GCA_030060385.1 Muscicapa striata striata
GATTTTAGAAAGGGAATGAAATCCTGCGAATCTATAGATCATTTGGGCAAGCTTTGGTCCATATCCCTGCACTTCTTGTCATCCCATTCACTTTTTTATCACTCGGTTTGCATTTCCTCTGATTTTTTTGGCCTTTCCATTTATTTAGCAAAGACACAAAAGATCATTTTTTTCCTTTCGCCATTTAGAAATTTTTCAAATATTTTTGAGCAAATTTGTTTTCCTGCACTTTTGCCATCCCATTCACTTTTTTCCTCTTTTCACTCAGTTTTGAATTGTGCCATTTTTTTCATTCTGTTTTATAGCTACTCTTTGTTGTCTAATTTTTTCTTCCATGCTTGATTTAGGATGTGTTTTGGGTAATTTCTAGAAGTTTTATCCATTTCCACTTCTTGTCATCTGAGGCATTTCAGCTGGTATCCCATTTCCAAATTTCCGGATTTTTCCCTGATTTCATTTCATCATATCTCCTCCTGTGGCTTTGTCTAGACGTTGTCCTGATTCAGGATTTCATCCCTTTCCTGAAGGAAGGATTTTCAGGAAAGGGAATGAAATCCGCAATTCAATGACATCATTTGGGAAGCTTTGGTCCATATCCTGCACTTTGTCATCCCATTCACTTTTAGTGTTTTCACTGTTTATACTGATTATTTTAGCCTTTCATTTATTTGAAACCTCAAAAGCTATTTTTTTCTTTATCTTTCAGAAATTTTTAAATATATTGAGTAACTTTGTGCTTTTCGACTTTGCCATCCCATTCACTTTTTCCTTTTCACTAGTTTTAATTAATTTTTTTCATTTCTGTTTAGCTACTTTTTGTTATTTTTCCTTCCGCTTATTTGGATGTGTTTTGGATTAGAAGTTTGTCCATTTCCACTTCTTGTCATCTGAGGCATTTCATGGTCATCCATTCAATTTCCGATTTTTCCGATTTCATTTCATCATATCTCTCTCTGTGGTTGTGTTGTCCTGATTTAGGATTATCCTTCTGAAAGGAAGGATTTTTTCAGAAAGGAATGAAA
Source organism: Muscicapa striata striata (assembly GCA_030060385.1). Taxonomy (NCBI): domain Eukaryota; kingdom Metazoa; phylum Chordata; class Aves; order Passeriformes; family Muscicapidae; genus Muscicapa; species Muscicapa striata. Next base: position 1,023 of record JAREIS010000144.1, read on the forward strand.
CCTGCGAATTAATGAGCATCATTTGGGCAAGCTTTGGTCATATCCCTTGCACTTTTGTCATCCCATTCACTTTTATGCTTTCACTGTTTCTTAATTTCACCTGATTATTTTGTCATTCCATTTTATAGCAAACACTCCAAAAGCTCATTTTCCTTTTCTTTGCTCATTTCAGGAATTTTTGAAATATATTGAGCAACTATTGGTGCCTTTCTCTGCACTTTTTGACATCCCATTCACTTCTGTTTTCCTTCGGTTTGGTGTGCCATTTTTCTCGCCTTTTCTTTTATAGCTTTCACCTCTTTGCCAGCTCTGTTTTCCTTCAGTGCTTGATTTAAGGATTTGTTTTGGGAGGTAATTTCAGGGTTTTGGTCCATTTCCCAGCACTTCTTGTCATCTGGGGCCATTTCACCGTGAGGTCACATCATTTCCAATTTCCGGATTTTTCCAACATTTCATTTCATCATATCTCCTCTCCTATGGCTTGGTGAGGCGTTGTCCTTTTTATCAACACTCAACGTGTGCATTTTTTTTCCTTTCTTTTGTCATTTCAGGAAGTTTATCAAAATAATTTTTCAAGTTTTGGTGCCTTTTCTTACTCCTTTTGTCATCCCATTCACTTTTACTGTTTTCAGTTTTTTTCAGAATTTTCCCTTTGGTTTTTTTTGACATTTCTTTTTGTTAGGAAACTCCCAACTGGTGTTTTTTTTTTTCCTTTGGTGATTTCAGGAGGCTTTTAGAAATTATTTTAGGAAGTTTTTTTCCATTTTCCTGCACTTCTTGTCATCAGAGGACATTTCAGTGTGGTCACGTCTTTTCCGAATTTCTGGTATTTTTTCCATTGCTTTTCATCTTATCTTATTTCTAGTGGGTTTGTCAGACTTTGTCTTGTGATTTCAGGGTTTCATTCCGTTTTCTGATAGGAAAATAGCTTCCAACGTGCTCTATTGAGTTTTTAAATGGGGGTTTAATGAAGAATAATTATTTGCAAATTGGAAAAACAAAATCATGTTATTTATGTACTTTTTCACGCAGGGGAAAATATTTTTAATGATAGTGAAATTAATGTGATCTAAGTAGCTAATTCCCCCAGCTAATTCTGATCTTTTTTATAGAGATGTTTACTCTTTGGTATTTAGATTCATAGTTTGGCACTTAAATCAAAGAAAATTCATTTTCAGAGAAGGTGAGCTGTTCTTAAAATAGTTCAGAAGTCAGCATATTTGAAGGTCAGGTCACCTTTATTTAGATCTTGGGTCCACAGCCTGGTTATCTTGACCAAGGGCCTCTTGAACAAGTGTCACTGTGTTACAACCTTCGTGTCCACTCTGTAGTGCAAAAGGAAAAGCAGGTAATGCAAAGATCTCTCTGTAGAAGGGGCAGACTGGTGGAACAGAGCTGTGCTACCACCTTGCTGGCTCAATATGAGATAGTTGCAGGACAACTGATTCCCAGAAACCTGCACAGATTTACTCCATATTTTTCTGATGTAAGTCCAGTTGGCATGGTGCACGAGCTGAATATGAGGCAGTCATGAGGTTGAATTCACAAGTAAGTGACCAGTCCATAATTCAAATGATTTGGTTCATTTCCTCAGATTCCTGATTCAAGGCTGGCCAAGAACATCTTATTTCAAATCAAGGGAAGAAGCTCTGCTGAAAACTGATGTACTATTCTACCACCCTGGGGAGGAATTAATGTTAAAATCCTGCTTGAGGGTTCAATTTCTTGGCTGTACAGAAAATAAAAAATAAAAAATCCAAATGGCTGACATACTCAGAGGATTTCCTTTATCTCTCTCAGTTACTACCATAAGGCAAAAATTTGATTTTGCTCCCATGACGGGCCAGGAGACTTTAGACACCTCCTAGAGTCTGATCTGGTCCAACTTAGTCACTTTCACCATCACAGAACCATTAAGGAAAAGACCTCAAAGATCATCTTTACAAAACAATTTCCAAGGAGATTTATAAGAAGCTCAGCTCAAATACTGGGCTGGCTAAGTTTTGTAAACAGATATAGGTTGGTTCTGTGCTTATTTAACTGATATAATTCAAAATCTCAAGACACACGTTTTACAACTGTTGACGCTTGTGTGGTTTTCAGATAGTGACAATACACTGCTGGAACCAGGGCGAGGATTAACATCACTTTTAAGCTCCCCCAAAGCCATTTTGCCACTATTTTTGCTTCTAGTAAAATTGCAATGGGTTTGTGCAATGATCCCATATATTAAGCCTTTCATTTCTCTTTCCTTTTTAACTTCTTTCTTCTTCGCATACCTTCTTCTTTGCCAGGATCTGTTCTTTTTCCTCCTCTCCTCTGATCATTTCCATTTTCCTTGACTGCAAGACCAGTTAATAGAAGGGTCAATTGTCTGTTTTGTGGCTTTGATGCTGCACCCAAAAACTAGGAGGGCTGAGCTGGAAAAGAAATCAGTTCTATTAGATCATTGTTCATTACCTGAACCAACTGCTGCTCTTCTTAGCTAGATTCTGCATCTGAGACAAATCTAATGATGTGACTCAGTTCCATAACCCATGAGAAAAGTGATGGGGTGAGATCTGGGAACCTGTCCATGAAAAAAAACAATGGAAAGTAGATTTCAGTTTCCATAATTTTTGCTTTAATGGCCTCACACATAGACTGGAAAGGGCTGCAGGGAGCGCTGTGACTGTCTCCTCTGACCTCTTGCATTACACAATTTGCAATTCAGTCTCTGCAGCTGGCCCCTAACTTGGGTTGAGTTAGTATGAAATCCCAACAGCTTCACTCCTGGGGCAGAGAATCCCTATTGTGTTTATTCCACATCTTTTGGGATGATATCTAGGCTAGTGTTTGTTTTAGCTTAACAAGCAAATCTCTTCAGTGTTTCTCCAAATCAGTGGAGAGAAACACTCTGGCTTTTCCAGCAGGGCACTCAGAGTTTGGCCCTTGCCTTGAATCTTAACATTAAGTGATTTTTTTTTCCTGTTTCTGACTACCAAGGGAGCTTGTGGAGATAAGCATTTCTAGAAAGAATTTGGGCTGTTTGAATAACACCCTCTTGTATACTAATGACAAAGGCTTCATCTGCAAATTGATCCCTTTTTAAAAATTTTTAAGCAGGTGCTTTTTAAGGGAAGAGCCAACTCATTTTTGAGCGAGCGCATTATTTTCAAATTAAAATATTACTGTTGTCTATTACAATAACATAGCAGCAAGTAAAACTAGCAAGAGAGTGAACATTACCCCTTGGAATTACTCATTAAACAGCAATATCCACATGTCTGTTAGTGGGATTAGGCTAGTGGTTCCTGGTGGATACTTATTACAACAGAATTCAAGCAGTTCAAGCAACATTGGTGGTTTCATATGTCAAGCATTTGTATAAGAATTTGAGGTGTATTAATGAAGTTGATGGAATTCTTTAAGGAAGTCACAAAAGGACAATCTGTCTGAGCAATGAGAACACAGAACAAGTTCACCAGCAGAAGACTTTGATAGAAACCCATCAACCCCAGTTGATGGCATAGGCAATACATTACTCAAGTGTTAAACCCCAATTTTTTAATGGCATAAAAATAAACTATACAGGCAGCATTCATTTTCAAATTAAAAAAAGTCAAAAGAGCACTACTTTTCCACTTTACCCATTCATATTCATCTTCCTACAGAAGCAGTGATCCTGGCCCATTCTGACAGTCATAAAATTACCTGGATCTCTTATTATTAATAAAGGAGTTAAATTCTAGGATCACACTGAAGTTTCCAGTGCAGGTAATTGCATTTTGCATGTCTTACTCTCCCTCAGCCCCTTCAGTTGCCTTCAGTTCCTGTTCAAATTGTGACAGGGTATTGTCAAATATGTTTAATGACTGACATGTTCCATATCTGAAGTGTCTCTGTTTTCTGTCTGATGAGGAGGTGTGTTCCCAGTTTGTTTCCTAGTTGACTTGCTTGCCAGCTGTGTCAGGAAGTTCTCTTCCACACACTCCAGGAGCCTCCTGGGCTGTTTCCTCTCTGCTGTATTGCATTTCCAGCAGACATCTGGCAAGTACCCCACGAGGACAAGGGCTGGAGATTGTGAAACTTTGCTTTGCTGTTTGTAGAATATTTCATCTGCCTCTTCATCCTGGATGGGTGTTCTGTAACAGATTGCCAGCAGAATGTTGGTGTTGTTTGCCTTCCTTGCCTTTTGTCTATAAATTTTCAAACCTATTGTCACCAACTATAAGTTTCAGATAAACAAAACTCTCCCTAAAATTCAAGGCTACCCCATTGCCTTTTCTTCCTTGCCAATCCCTTCTGAAGAGTTTATAGCATCCATTGAAGGATTCCAGCTGTGCCAGTCACCCCACCATGTTTTCATGATGGAAGCTGCACCAGTTTCCCTGCTGCATGTCTTCCAGACCCTCGTGTTTTTTGCCCATGCTGTGTGCATTGACATAGATGGTCTTCATTTGGAGAAAATTTGCATTTTGTGGGGAAAAGCCCGAATCCCTACATGACCATTCTCAGATGCTTCCACAGTTTCTAACATATCAACACTCCTGGTGTCTTTGTTGCCACATGGATCTCCATCCCCACTTCCAGTGAGGCAGCAGACTGAAGAGCCTTGCTAGCACACCACCCATGGCCATTGGCAAGCCCCCACTCCTCAGCTTATGTGCAGTTGTCTTGGTTTTATCCCTATCCACCTTCAAATGCAGTTTACAGCTCTTTCAGTGACTCCTGTTAATTCATATGCAAAGGACATTTTCTTTTTTTGACACTGTTGTACCTGTCTGATGCCAGCAGGTCTGATGTCAGTAGACTCATCCAAATCCAAAACCTCCAAAACTCTGCTGGTGACACCAGCTGGAGACCTGCTGGCTCTCCCTGTTCTTCCCTCATCATTCCTTGCAACTGGAAGGATAGAGAAGAATGCTACTTGTTCTTCTGATCCCTTAATAATTTGTCCCAGCCCCCTGAAGTCTCTCTTGATTATCCTTGTACTTGTTACAACTTGTATTGCTGTCAACTTGAAAAATCAGTAATGGATAATAATCTGAGGGTTGTAGCAGGAAGCTTTCTCTTCACTGCTTTAACCTGGGCTCCCTGGAGGCATCAGGCTTCCCTAAGAAGTCTGCACATTGGGCTCTCTGTTCCCTCCACAGGGGAGTCTCCCATGACAATGAGACATCTTAGCAGGGTATAGGCTGATTAACCCCTGTAACACCTCCCAATCCAGTGAACCATTGTCCTCCTTTATTGTTTGTTTCCTCTAGCATGGCCCCAGCCCTGTAATCCAGGGGCACCTGGGGAGGTGGGGCACTCACAGGGATATTCCTGCTGTGCCAGCCAGGGACTGGCCACTACTGCCCCTTCTCCCTTAAGTCACTGTTCAGCCAGGTGGAGAGAGGACAGAGACCTTCTATACCCTGGATTATCCTGTCCAGTCTGCAGGACTCCCCACCTTACTCACCTTCAGCTGCACCTCTGCCTTCCCCAGTCCAGAACATCCCCCTGTGCACCACACTGAGCTCTGCTGCTAATTAAAGCTGCTCACCTCAGCTCTTCCTTTCAATAATTATCAAGTGCTCAGAAAACAGAAACAAAACAAAACAAACCTCTTGGCCAAAGGGAAATTAAAAAGTATCAGAAGGTATTAGAAGAAACCCCTTCACACCTGATTTTTTATGTGTGTGTGAGCCTGTTTAGCTCTATTCAGTTTTTTGTTTGAATTGTATAAAACTGTTGAAACAAAATAATTTATTAGCTCAGTTTTATTTGCAAGGAAGGTTCAGTTGCCCTTTATATTATTGTTATATCTCAAGACAATGTTTCTTTACTTATGAGCAGATGTTTGAAATCCTCCAGGAGATTTTTATAAGACTATGGAAATGAACTTGGCATGGGTACTGGTCTCCCAGGTGGAGCGGGTGAACACAAGCCTTCTTAGAAGTCTCAGATCAAGGCTAGTCAGAAAGAGCAACAGAGCCCAGCCACCAAAAGCCTAGTGCTTTGGTGACTGACAGGTACAGGCTCTTTCTGAAGCATAAAAAGGAATGCTAAATGATCTCACTGACAGAATAAATCTTCTATTTGTTTGGTCTGGACCAGATGTGCTAAAGGCTGATGTGGAAATGTCTGCTGATGCCAATCTCAGTTTAAATCACAATTTGGCAGCAGGGCTTTTTTCACCCCCTTCTCTGCTATCCCCCTATCCTCTTTTTTTTTTTTTTTTTTTTTTTTTTAAAGTTACAAGGCCACTCAATGTTCCTTAGAAAGTTTCAGCAGTGATATAATAAATTGGATGTGGTCTCACTTGTTTTCCATAGGACTGTGAGGAGTTTTTGCTACCTGAATAGCACAGAAGCCACTAAAAAGAGGAATTTCAGGAGAAATTCTTTAAGGCATCAGGCACTGAGGCCTCTGCCCCATCCTAACACCATCTGTCCACATCTCATTGTGCAGACTTGGATGCCTTTCTAAAACATGGTCCAACAGGAATGGCTGAGAGAGTCATCACTCAGTTAATCTGACAGACCCTCATGATTTGGGGATGCATCTTTGTATTGCAGAGTATTAAAAAAAATAATAATCTGGTTAATAAATTTAAATCAATTAAGCACTTTAAAATCTTTAATATATTTATTTAATATAACCTTTACTCCCCGCCATGCCTGGTGTCATTTTCTGCAAAAATAAGATAAAAAAAATTAATTGGAAAACAATACTTCACAGACTTCTAGAATGTTTTAGGTTGGAAGGGACCTTAAAGATCAATTAGTTTCAACTCTCTGCCACAGGCAGGGGCACCTTCCACTAGAACATGCTTTGAGCCCCATCCAGCTTGTCCTTATTTATTTTGTCAAAAACATGTGGTCAAAATATTCTAATTTTTCACTATAAATGAAATTCTCCTGGAGGTTTATTGGAGGACATTTAAACATCAGGCAAGGAATAAAAAAATGTAAAAAAAAAAAAAGAGTGGAAACATAATTGTTACGATGAGATATTGTAGATATTATTATCTATTGTGTGATAAATAAAGATTCAAGGACTTCTGGTTTCATTGAAATCTTGGACAAAATTGAACTGAGCTCTCTGGCTGAAACATTACATTAGTTTTCAGTTAGTACCTAAAATATGGAGAAGACAACAGAAAGCCGTTGAAAAATGACATGCACAGCCCTTCAAACTATACTGTCTGTAAAACCCAATAACATATACTATTTGAATTATCATATTTCACAGACTCTGTCAATATATGGGTGAAAAAAGTTCTAGATTGCAATTTTTTGGTCAGAAAAAAGCCACTGCATTTCACAGCAGAGCAGACACACACACCAACTGTACAGGCATCCAAGGAGTTTGTTGTTCTGTGCCAGATTTTACAGAAAACTATATATCCAAGTCCTCAAATTGTATTTTCATTGACAGAAGAAGGTGAGTAACCTTCACTAGTAAACAAGGTTGTTCATTCTCAGTGGTCAGACCATTTGCTTTGTGGCCAAATTAAGTCAATTCTTTGGTCAAAATGTGTTGCAGGAGGAATTTCTGGGGGCAAAAACCTGCAAAATGAAACTGAAATCAGTGCAGCAGGAATGGAGGATACAACTCTAGCTTGGACAGGATCCACCTCTCTTACACTGTGGGTTAATGTGTAATTTTTGGTAGAATTTGAAAATTCAGTGGGATGTGTAAGGTGTGTCTAGCTGGTGAATAAAAAGCCAACAGTAAAGATTGTTAGGAAAGCTTAGAATAAGGATTGACCAAGCAGCTGCAGTCAACATCTAGCTCCAGAACTTCATTTATATATATATTTTAGGAGCATCCTAAATATTTTTCAGTTTGCCAGGATGAAAATACTTATCATCCTAATAACCATTTTGTTATCTGTTCCCTGTTTCTGTACCAGCTCTCCATTGGTAACCACAGTCCCTCAAACACAGCCAGGGGAGCTCTTTCTGACCAGTCAGGCTCCAGAGATCATATTGCAAATGTTGGTGGGACTTTTGAGCCAGGGGGCTTTAAAAATTCTTGTTGTCTCTTACTGTTCTTGAAATGAGCTGTTGAGAAATCTTACTAATGGCACCTTTGTTCACATGGAGATGCAGAACACAAAAATCACCAGTTCTTCATTCTCTCCTCTTCTGCAGCTACAGGAGACACTGGGCCAGGTCATGGGACTGACATGCTACCAGTGGAGACCCGTCTAATTGATAATTATTCTGTTATTCAGAATAATTATCAGAATAATAATATTAATAATAATAATTATCAGAACATATTATTATTTAATAATAATTATCAGAATAGTAATATTCAGAATAATTATTCAATTATTCTAATTGATAATTAATCTGTTATAATTTATTGATATAACAGAGGGAAATAAAAGTGGTCCTGTGAAATTACCTAGACCTTACTCATAGACTTTTCTTCAAAGGCATCTGCACTCTGACTGCTGAAGCAATCTATTGTTTTGTGGGTCTGTTAGATGTGTCCTTGCTCCAGGAAAAGCTGACAGCAACAATAGCAAAAAATAGGAGTGAATATCAAGTATATACTGTAATGCATATTTCATCAGAGCTCGGCAGCTCTTTCTCTGACTCAAAATAAATTCGCTTCTTTCACTCTGACTCCCAAAATATAAACACAACACAAAGCCTTTCCAAAATACAATCATCAAAAGTGTGAGTCCACCTTCTCAGGAGTGCTGCAACTTCAGAGTACTGTTTGCTTAACTGGAAATCCCAAATTATATCCACAGTTAATGGAGGAGTTGCTACTTTAAATATCTGGTTTCATTTCTCTGAATACCAAGATTGACTTTTTCTCCAATTAATGTGGTGAAAACATGCTTTCTGTTCTTATTTAAGATGTCAAAGTGTCAGATCGTTTCTTTACAGCTCAAACAGGAGACATGTGTTTACAAAAAAATAAAATAGAATAGTTCAGTCAGAGCTGCAGTTAATAATTTCAGAAATGATACAACAAGATAGAATTACTATTGTATTAAGGTATAACATGACATAATTATGACAGGCCTTGACATGTGCTGGGCATGATTGTCTGTCACACAGCAGTTGCTGATCTTTACCAAATCAGTCTGAATGCAAGAAATCAAAATACAATTTAATCGGTGCAAATTCAGGCTAAACAAAAGACTGATTTATTTTAATAATGAGAGGAATTAACCTTTGCAGCAAGGATTTTGATGGATAGTCTATCTCAGGAAAATTTAGATGAAGGCTTTGAAATTTATTTTATTTTACTAAAGAAGGAACTCATTTAAGAAGAGTGATATTAAATGATATCCAAACTAGACAAACAGTAATTTCTTCTAATTGACAGAAAATCTACTGTTAATGCTCCTTCCACAAAGCTGTCAAATATATTTCTTAAAGAAAGGTAGTTGCTACCAGTCCTCCTTTAGAATAATTAACCACTGTTTTACAGCTTCTACCTGCAAGTGATTTAAAGAGACTGCTTTGCAGTGAGTGATGACACAGTCATGGCATCTCACCCAAGTTTAACTGTCTAATTATTAAATGTGTTGTCTTCTCTATCTATTTCTGGGGCTAGGAAATTAGTTACTAAGATATAAACAGCAGCAAAACTATGGGTGGCCATTAAGAAGCTGCTTTTAAAACTAGATGGTCCTTCCAAAATGGATTTTAATTAGCTGACTGGCTTTGAATTGATAAGCTCTCAGACATTCCATAATTGTATCTCATGAGCTTTCTCAAATAAAATTAGCACTTGCATAAATTTTATTCAAGCTTGGCAGGAGAATTTCAGAATATTACAGCATGAACAGTCCTAGAGGTAGAATCTTTTTCTCCTTCATAGTTAATCCAGAAACTTTCAGGCTAAGTGCATTTTCCAATTCTATGGTATTGGAGGAAAAGTGTAAGGCTTTATAGCCAAAGGGGCTATAAGTCAGAGTTATTTGAAGGATTAATATGCCAGAGGCCATCATCTTTCAATATTGCAAAATGAGTTAATGGCTTTCATTGCATAGACTAGAAAACCACAAGGGATCCTACTAAATTTTGACCTTCTGTCTATCATTGGGCACTCAGTGTTACCCAATATCATACCCCAGATTTGAGTTAGTCAAAGAATTTAAATTTCAGGGTTTGTCAGGTGTGTGTCATTGGCAGAGAAAAGGAGAAGCCAAGGTGTGACCAAAACCTGAGGTTGCAAAGCATGGAAATCAGTTGGATATCCTCTTACTGCACATTTGAAGATAAATTGCACCCTAATGGCACCTTAGCAGTACAAGGTAGACTACTACATCCACAAAATCCAGATCTTTGGCTGTCAGACCTAAGTGGAAATTTCTTTCTGAATACAGTGAGTGCTCTGTGAAAGAGCAAAAATTGCCTGTGCCACCTTGGGATGCTGAACACCACTATCATGGATGTCTCTGAAGAAAGCAGAGAAAATGAAACCAGCCAACCCCAAATGTATCTGGTTAATAGTGCACTCAGGAAAAAACACTCCTGGAGCCCTTCAGGCAACTGAGGCATGACACAGAATTGTTATCTTTTTTCATGAAAGCGTTTTGAACACATCAGGAGCATTTTACCTGTTTAGCATGCTGTGAAAGAAAAGCCTGGGACCCTGCATGAGTGGGTTTGAACCATCCTTCCCACCCTTCTCCAAGATCCTTCCAAGTCATGGCTGAGTTCCAGTTTGCAGGACATGGTGAGTAAAGACTGTGAGCACCCACAGGGCCAAGTTTGTTTCCAGACAGAAGCTTTGTTTTTCAGAGGATAGGAGAGAAAAAAGGACAAACAGACAATGCATTGTTTGTGGGGCTTTTTGTTAGAAAGCTCTTGGTGTCAGGGTCATGAGGGTGACAGGTATTAATGACCCAGACCAGCCTCCCCTGGACCTCCACCCTTTTTGCCTGTGGATGTAGCAGCCTCTCTTAAACTCAGATCTGTGCTTCAGTCCGTGTTTGACCTAAGCTCTAGTTTTGCTAGTCTCCAGTCCTGTTTCTCACCCTGCCTCCTGGATGGAATTTGGACCTATACTCCAGCCTTCTCCTCAGATTTGTGTTTTATCTTGTCCCATTTGGATCCTGGCAGGGCCCCCTGGAGGGGCCATGGACCCTTTTCTGCCATGCAAGTGGTCAAATATTGGAACAAGGGCACAGAGAAACTAAGAAATCTTCATCCTTGGAGACAGCTAAATCCCACTGGCTGAGGAAGGACCTGAGCTGACTGAGAGAGGCTCTGGCCCAGGTTGCCCAGAGAAGCTGTGGCTGCCCCTGGATCCCTGGAAGTGTCCAAGGCCAGGCTGGATGGGGCTTGGAGCAACCTGGGATAGTGGAAGGTGTCCTGCCATGGCAGGGAGTGGAACAAAATGAGCTTTAAGGTCTTTTCCAACCCAAACCATTCTGTGATCCTCTGCAATCAAATTTGGCCCTGCTCTGATGGAGGGACTGGACCAAGTGAGTTGCTACAAAGGTTGTTTCTAATCTGTTTTATCCTGTGGTTCTAGTATAATCCTTATAAAAATAATTAGCTACAAAAACTGCAGAAGTGAACAGCACAAATGAACAGCTGATGTCTGAAATCACAACAGAATGACAATTCTCCCTGCCCTATTTCTTCTCTCTGCCTTTATTAGGAGGGGCTTGTCTCTCAAAATGGAATTATTTCTCAAGAACTCATCTGTTCCTTCTGTGCCAAGAACAAAGGAAAAAAAAATTAAAATGAGTGTGAAGTGAACAGGATCATTGCAAAATAAAATGTTTTTCAAAGTTTCCCAGGAGGTATCATTAGTTTTTTAGATCCATCTGGAATTCAATCATTGTTACTTGCCAGCTGCTGCTGGGACCTTCCAGTTGTTTCTCCTCCTCTGGACACAACATGTAGTGGGAGCAGGTTTTGCTGCTGATTTAACTCTGAAGGACAGCCACAGGCAGCTTTTTGGTTCTGCTTTTTGAACTGGACCAGATTTATTAAGTAGTGTCTTGGCTGCTTACAGCTGGGGTAATTGGAGGGTACAATTTCTGAAATTCCACACAGAATACAGACAGTGGAAGAATCCCTTTGCTGCACAATCCTGGCAGCTTTATTTAAGGTTACAGGCTCAGTTTTGGAGGGCACATATGATAGGGTTTATATTTTATGCCCTGAAAGACAACCTCTAAAGGCATGCAAATTTTTTTCTCCAAAACAAGCACATTTGACTTAGGAAAGAAATGAGAACTTACAAACTCTAGATATTAACCCTCACTATCTACTAAATTGGCTCTGATATAAAACCAGCAAGAATCAAACGAAATTATTCCTACTCACTTGTTTAAGCACCAAAAATATTTTACTGCCCCTTGCAGTGTCTAAATTTGAATTACTGGTATGCTCTGTGTCCCTCACTGCCAGGAGAGAAGAACTGCAGTTACAACCTTCTGCAGGTGCTGAACTTGAGCACTGCAATGACTCCCCACTGCTTGTGATCAATTGTATTCCTCAGCAGTGGAGAGTTTGTCTAACATATCACATTCCCAGAAAGGTGCCTTATTCTTTCTTAAGTTTTCTGGAAAGTGATTTGAATCGCATTTCACAGATATTTGAAGAGTTTTGTGAACACTGTTCAGTTTAGTTGCCTCAGACACCTGCAAGCTCAAGGTAAAGAGAAACAACTAAAAAAATCCAACTTAAAGCAACTGTTTGGGAAACAGCTGTTAAGATGCTTGTCAATGACAGGGCTGGAAAGTGAGTAGACATAAATTTTTAGAAGAAAAATCAATGGACCCCTAAGGTGTATTTTCCTGGGTGTCTTAGAGCTAATCCTGCTTTGCACCCCATATTGATGCCTTGGAGGTTTGGCCTTTTAGTATCACACAAATCTAAAAGAAATGTGATAACACTGAACATGACAATGTGTTGCTAAAAACAAGCTGCCAAGGAGCTTAAGAAAGCTGTCAGACTACCTGTCAATAAATGTGCATTGTTCGGTGAAGTGGATCCCAGCTGCAAATTCTAGGAGATGAGAGTGTGTTGCAAACCCCACAAAGTTTCTCCTTGTCCCTGCAGGGTGTCAGGACAATGGGGATGCAAACAGACTCAGAGCATCAAAAGGAATTTCTCAGTAACAATATTGACCTTTCTGGTGCATATTCAAACAAGCAGCATCTCAAAACCTTCTGTAAAATAATAAATCAAGACATTAATAACAGGATGAAGCCTTTTGTCCCCCATTGGTCTGAATTGGTCTGAATTATTGGTCTGAATCTAGACAGGTAACAGATTTTGAGATGGGGACCTATTATGTGGTTGTCATTTGGTCAAAACAATACAAATTAAAGGATATTCAGATCCAGGATTTCATTCTGTGGCATTCTTAAATCAAGGATTGATTTCAGGGAGGTAAGGTAGCCTTTGCCAAAGATGTGCATCATGATATGATCAAAAATCCAGTTAATATTCCCACAGCATTTTGCATATTGTCAGCAGTTGCATCAAAACACTGTTGTTCAGGGTAACCAGCCAAATATTTAATTCTGGGCAGATTTTTTCAGACTGTGCTTTCTCTTGTAATATCAGGACTATGGTATTCATAGAACCATGGAACCATTACTTTTAGAAAAGGCTTCTAAGATTGTTGAGTCCAACTTTTGACCCAACACTACCATGTCACTCAGCCCAGAGCACTGTGTGCCATGCCCAGTCATTTCTTGCACACCTCCAGGAATGGAGACTCCAAACCTCCCTGGGCAGCCCTTTCCAATGCCTGACCACCCTTTCAGTAAAGAAATTCCTCCTGATGTCCAATCTAAACTTCCCCTGGTACAGCTTGAGGACCTCTTCTCTTGTTTTGTCCCTTGTTTCTTGACAGCAGAGCCCAACTCCCCCAGCTGCCCCTTCCTGCCAGGGAGCTTTGCAGAGCCAAAAAGTCTCCCCTGAGTTTCTTTTTCTCCAGGCTGAGCCCCTTTCCCAGCTCCCTCAGCCTCTCCTGGTGCTCCAGCCCCTTCCCCAGCTCTGTTCCCTTCCCTGGACATGCTCCAGCCCCTCAATGACTTTCCTGAATTGATGGGCCCAGAACTGGACCCCATATTATCACTCTCCATCTCAGTAGACATCATTAGCTCAGTTAAATCTGCACTGAATAATTTACTAAAGTGCAGACAAATGGAACTGAGCTTTTTTAATGCTCACATCTGCCATAAGACTCATATAATTCACTGAAAATAGACATACCCACTAGAGGAAGTTTAAATAATATGGTTTTCATATCTTAAATAAGAACAAAGACAGACTGGCCATAAAACATTTGAAAATCTTAGTAGTGTCTACATATAAATAAATATGCTCAAAATATTTTCACTGAGTTGACAGAATTTGCATCTGATTGATATCAAAAAGCTTCAGTTTTCTTTTCTTAACAGTACAAAGAAAAGAAACATCTAAAGCAAAGCATATTGGGCCTGTAAGTTTTTGGTAAAGATGTGAGAAACTTGAGATTTGTCTAAGTCATTTGAAATCAAATGGAAAAACATATGTCCCTGTGTAAGAGACAGAGGAACACTTCAGAGGCTACTCCAAGGGCAATGTCTTACTTGAGTCTGGCTTGGTCTGTCCTCACTGAGAGGAAGACACAAACAAGAAAAAAATATCAGAAAAGAAGTGACTGAAGTACTAAATATGCATAAAAAAACCTGAATAAGAGAACATGGGAAGGATGTATTTTGACATATAAAAAAATGAATGAACTGAGCAGAAATGTTCTGTGTCTTGGAATTGCTTCTCTTTTTAGTCATATTATTTGTCATTTAATCTCTTTGTTATATTTCTTCTCATTGGTATGACTTGTGGAGAAGAAGGAAAGCTGCCTTTCCAAAATAATGTAATTTTTTTAATGGGAGTTACTGTGTGGATCAGCATCAGGCACCATTCCTGGTTCAAATAACAGGGGAACATAGAGTCATAGATTGGTTTGGGCTGGGAATGACCTTCAGGATGATCTATTTTCAATCCCTCTGCCGTGGGCAAGGGCAACTTCTGCTAAACCAGGCTGCTCAGAACCCAAGCCTGGCATTGAACACTTTTAGTGATTGGGCATTGCCAGCTTGACATCCATCACGCAAAGGGACTTTTCCACCTTCTCAGTGCTCTCTCACCTCTTGCCATGACAGCCCTGCAGGTACTGGTGGTAATTTTCAACAACACATTTTCCACTGGAGTTCCAGAGAGCAGAAGGGAAAGAGTGAGGAGGGAAGAGAACTGAGGATTCCTGTGCTGAGTGTTACCCAGCTACAAGATCCTTCTGAGGAGTCCTCCAGACGTGGTGGGCTTTTTGTCATCTGAGCCTTTCTCTGTGAGCTGACAACTGAACCTCTGTCTAAACACAACACATGGCAAACAGAGGAGTGGAGAAGTGACAGCTCAGTATGAAGTCTCAGTGCTCAGATTTTTCATTTTCTATTCAAATCACTGTTTACAAGCCTCTCAAGCAACAGTTCCAGGATGCAAAATGGCATTCACTGTCCTGCCTCTCATTTGGCTTGGCAGAATAAAGGTCATGAGTGAGTCTGTCAGACCGAGCGCCACATCTTTTGCTTGCTGTGACAAACAAAGAGCTAATCTGATGCTGTAGGCTCTGTCACCTCTATCAAATCTCATTTTTGTCTTCAGTTTGTTGGCAGTTTCAAATGGCTGCTTTTCAAAAGGTTCTTTCCTGAATATGTGAATTTGGGGCCTTATATCTTTTTCTCCTGAGATGTTGACAAGCCGTTTAGAGCATGGACTAATGATTAAATCTCCTTTTCCAGTATATCATGTTTTTGCACCCATCTGGTTTGGAGGGTTTTGTTCACATATATACTTATTTAAACAGACTCAGTTCAACATTTCAGTTTTTTTTTTCTTTGGCTTTTTTCCTTCTTCTTTTTTCTTTGTAACAAAAAAATGTGAAATTAAAAGAGTCAGCTTTAACTTTAGTATTGCAACACAGTTCCTTTCAACTTGCTTCAATCCCATGAGTATCCTGTCACCTTAATTTCTGTTTAGAGGAAGACAGGTTTGTAGCACTTTTCTCAGTAATTCATCTCTGAAATAAGGTTGACTTGGGGCCTCATGTCTATCTTGAAGTATAATCGAGTCATTTACTGTTAAAAGTGGCATCAAGAGATACTCTCTTTTGTCACATTCGCAGTGTCTCCATAGAACTAGATACTTTTCTAAAGCTTATGAGGCTGGGCCCTGATCCTGACAGTGATTTCTGCAAGGGAAACATTTGAACCTGTGGCCTTTTACACCATAGCTCTTACAGACAAGAGGGACATTTTTTACAGCAGCCTGTGGCTTTTGATACTTGATAAAACCTTACTACTTACTTGGGAAACTGAATTTTTTACCTTTCATTATATTTGGTCCCTCTGCCTTGAGAATTAGTTTATTTTTTATTATTTTTGTTTGTTTGTTTTGTTCTGTTCTGTTTTGTGATATTTTATTTCATAGAACCATAGAAACACAGAATGACTGGGGTTGGAAGGAACCTTAAAGACCATCTCATGCCAATCCCCTCCCATGGCACCTTCCTACTAGACCAGGTTGCTCCAAGACAAATCCAACCTGGTCTTGAATGCTTCCAGGAATGGGGAGTCCACAACCTTTCTTAGCTTAGTTTTATTTTAGTCTGTTGAGCATTTTTAAACTCAGATGTTTTAATTTCTGTGTGACTGATACTACCTTGATCACATTAATACCATTGTCACCCTCCAAATCACATTACCAGTCATACTTCTATTAAAATTTTGATTTTTTTTCTCTAGAACAGGATATTGTAAATCAGAGGAAGACTGACATTTTTATGAAATCTGCAATTGATACACTATCTTGCCTTTCATCTGCAACATTTCCCGGATTTAGTTTGGGTTATACCCCTGCCACTCCCCAAGTACATTCCTATTCTTTAATGTACAGGTGAATCCAGGATGATTCCTGTTGTTCAGTGGCTCCTTGACATTGTCACTGAGTAATACCACCATGGGAAACAACATTAAAAATATTGCATCTTCACTCTTCCCCACATCACACACAGACATAGCAGTGTTAAAACACATCTTTCTCATTACTGGTGCACAGCTGACAGTTCACAGCTGAGTTTGCTGCAGGAACATCATTTTATTTCTGTGCATCTTTGTCATAATTACCAACATTCAGAATCAAGAGTGTCAGACTTTACAAAACCAGTCTTTTCCTGTCATTAACTTCCCCCTCAGAAGTTGTGTAGAAACCTCATTTTTGCTGTCAAGGCTCCTGTCACACAATGAGAGGCAGTTTCAGGAGTCCTGGTTGTTTGTTGCCTCAAACTAAAGAGGCAGCTTTATTTTTCTAGGTCTCCCCACCCTTTATTTCAAGGATTTCCTGAGATACAGAGGACATTTTTTTCCTGCTTTGGGTTTGGTTTTCTGCTCTGAAACACTCCTTGAGAAACTCAGTAAGTTTATCATGGAGTGCATCACCTACCTTGCAGCTGTGGTAAGGAAGGAGATAATGTGTGAGCTTTAAAAGCACCAGTGTTATTTCTAAACAAAACAAAAGTGTTTCTTTGACTTTTTTGTCTGTTTTTCCTTCTGGAGAGATGGAATCTCTCTTCTAGCTTCACATGTAGGTAGCCAGCAATGTCCCTTTTACTTTCTTCTTTGCTGGTGCTCATCACATCTTCCATTTTTTCTCTTGCTTTACTCTAGTCTTTCTATTTATTCAGTGCTTTCAAGCTCTGGGCAGTTTAAGTTGCAATAATTTGAACCAAAAGCTGTCTCCTCCTCTAATATAATGAAAATTTGCTCTTGAATGACCACTGTTGGTACTGGCTGATAATGAGTAGATTTACATGTGCATATACACAGACACACACACCACAGGGAAATAAATTACACTTTGTGTAACCACACACATCTCAGATTGTTAAATTCTTGTACCTCCTCAGACCTGTGTTTGTTTCAGACTATTTTAGTTCTCATTTACACTATGGATATTTCATATTCCTCTGTCACTGTGAACATAAATTTCAGATATCAATTGCTCCAATGCAATTGTTGAACAATAATAGAAATTGCTCAACTATGCTTCCAGCATGGGATGAAGTGAGTACAGAAATGGCAAGCAGGGCCATTTATTTTACTTTATAGCCAAGCTGGCTCACTCATCCTTAGTCTAAGTGATAGTTCAAGCTGTGAAGGAGTTGTTAGGACACTCATCATTTTTATTACATAGGAAATGGTTCCTTTGGTTAATTGGATTTGGAAAATTTGCTGAGCATTCAGGTGAACCTCTGTGAATCCCAGTGATATTGTGATAGCCCACAAATCTCTGTCAGCTGTTGACATTTTAACTAAGCCTTTCATTTTCTGGAGTTTTGAGCCCAGAGTTGTGCAAAAAACCCAACCTTTCCATGGATTCTATTTGGACTTGATTACTGTAATATATTTTACAGGGAGGATGATGAGATACTGTGGGCCCTGTCACAAATATATGTTCATAAAATACATAACAAGATTGATTTGCTTTTCAGATTAACACACTAAAAGTCCTTCTCTTAATACTCTGAGTGGCAGAAAAGAGCACTTGTAGATGACTCAGCTGTACATCACATAATCAGCTTTCAGTGGTCTCATTCAAGAGACCTCTCTGTCACCCTCTCTGTGTGTGCTGTTTCTGAATCTGTCCCTTTGAATCCCTTTTACCATTTAGCAAAAAAAAAAAAAAAAACAACACAACCCTCCCAAAAAAAACCAACAAAAAACCCAAAATCCAAAACCAAAAACCCAAAGAGGAAAGAAAAAGAAAAGAGAAAGGAAAAAAAAAAAAAAAAAAAAAAAAAGAAAAAAAAAAAAAAAATAGTATAAGGAATCACTGCAGAACTTGATTTTCCAGTTTGCCATTCCAAGATTTGTTCTGGAAGCCTTAAAAGGCTTTTAGAACAATGCTTTCAGTTCACTTCAGGGGGTTTAGGATGAAGACTTTAGGGACCAATGTTCAAAAAAAAGTGCAGATGTGACACTTGGGGGCATGGTTTAGTGTTGGACTTGGCTGTCCTGGGGGGCCAGTTGGATTCAATGGTCTTAGAGGTCTTTTCCAGCCTTAATTCTCTGATTGTAGGAGTGTCTCACAAAGCAGCAGACAGGAATCTCTCTTTCCCTCTCTCACTATAATGAAAAACAGTCCTAGTAAATTATGAAAACCTTCTACAACTTCCCAACTATTCTAACCTCAGGAAACTGGGGAAAAGGAGCTGTAGCCTCCTAATGAGGCAAACAAAAACAAAAGAAGCACAGGTGAGGGAAATTCTTCTCCTCATTTTAACATACCTGATTATTAGTGTATGACTGAGCTCTCTACCCTATAAAAATGACATCCTCCACAAGACAACTGGGGTAGTTTAAACCACCTTAAATCACTCAACCTGCAATACATCTGAAATGTTAATTAGAAAGTTTTTATCCTCACCTCTGCTCTGCTGGCTTTAGTGAAATCTTGTCTGCCAGGGAAAACTCTCTACAGGTACCACCAATTCTGTTTGAAGCTGGTGATCTGGGTTTGGCTCATAACATTCACAGTAGATTTACCTGAAAGATCAATAAAAGCATGTTCAAAGTAAGATTGGCTTCATAGAGCCCAGGATTTTATTAATTTATATAAACTTCCTATAACTTTTGCGATAAAGAAAAAGGGAAAACCTTCAAAATGTTCACAGTATTGTACAGTAGGGTAATGAAAATGGTATGGCAAAGTTATGGAATTAGTTCATTCTTTTTTTTTTCCAAAAAAACAGCCCTCAAATATTCACAGATGAAATTTTCAAATGTAAGTGGAGTTTTCTGATATGACATCTCAGTAGGTCTTCATTTTCACAGGCTTGTTAGTCTCTCTTTAAATTATCTCAAATTATACAAAGCACCCCAAAATACCCCTCACAGTATGCCTCCCTCAAAATTTTTATTGTGCAAATCCTTGACTGAAAACTCTCTCTTCTCTCATTGGTAACATGAGATAGATCTTAGCAACAGAAGAATTCTGAAGGCATTTCTCATCCCCAGCCATTAAATGAAATAGGATTTCTCAGTGTGGTACATGTGATTTCTCCTTTATTTTTTTCATGGTGTATAGTTTAGTAGAATATAAAATCAGAATTTAAAAAGCAATCAAGCAGCCAGCAGGACTTTGATCTTTAAAATGCTGGAATTATCTTTAATCAGAGGAGATTTATAAGTAGTAGTTGAATTAAAGGAATTACTGTCTGGCTTTGTTCGTTTAAGTTTTGCTGCTCTTCCCACTCACAAAATTTTGTCTCAAATATCTCCTGTATCCTTTGAGAGGGATTTGTAATAGGCAGTCCTCAACTTTAGAATTGGCTTAATCTTCCAGATCTTTAGTGGCAGCACTGTGAGTAAGCAAAACACTGTGAGCTTGGAGACACTTATCAGTGAAAGAACATTTGGAATTCGGGGAATGTGTTTTTCCCAAGTCCATGGTGAACTACCTCAAAGAGCAAAAGGAGACTAAGCCTGGGTGGAGAACTTGTTTTTTATGTATGCTCAGAGGGAAAGAAGGCTATTATCTTTTGAAAACCCACTTCTTCTGGGTTTATTTGTTACACCCTTAATGATTCTTATAATTGAGGAGAATTTGGTGTGTTTTTTCTTGTAGTTGCTTTTTTATTGCAATCAGTATATTGAAATGCTTAAAATAAGTTAAAAGTTTTGTAGACAGTGATGCTTCTTTAACAGGTCTGATGAGCAATTTGAAACTTGTGAGAGTGTTCCCTTCCAGGAGAGGAAAAAGAGAGGAAAAAGAGAAGAAAAAGTGTGAGCAAAGCCCATGGACTCAGGTATCACCAGAGCCTTCAGCTACAGCTGAGCTCTCTCATGCCTTCTCTTGCTACCCAGGTCAGGTTTGTCACTTCAGCAAGGACACATTCAGTCAGAAAAGACTTATTTCTCTCCACAAAGCAAGAACACTGTTTTTTATGTGTGTGTCTTTACAGGCAGCCTTCCCCACACTAAAAACAGTTGAAAAGATTTTGATGCACTCTGTCAAATTTTGAAACAATAGCTGTTCCTAACCCTATCTGAGAAATATAATATAATTTCAGCAGAAATGAAAGAAAAATCTCAAAATGATGGAGTGACATGTATAAACAGAGCCTCCCTGCCTTTTTCCCCTGATGGACAGGACCTTCTCAATTCCCCACAGAAGGATCAATTTAATATATTTTCTTGTAGTATTTGCTGGCATTGTTCTCATACCACTGAATATCTCTGTAGTCTCTGAGTTCAAACTCAACATGGCAAAGGTTGGAAGTAATTTTTCCTTTTTTTCCTCAATTTATTGATACCACCATGACATGAAAGACCAATAATGACCAAAGGAAGTTGGCTGTGTGGCTGAGTAACTGAAGGACAGTCTTCTATGAACTTCATTGCCTTTACAGATTCTTCATCACCTTCCTCCCAATCCATCCTGAAAGAAAAAAAAAAAAAAGGAAAAAAAAAGTTTGTGTGGGGTGAAGTTATACAAAGATGAACTGCTTTAAGAAACTTTTCAGGGAAGCCAATTAGCCTGTGAAGTTGGAGATGTGATGTGGAAAAGGGAACATTGAGACAGGAGGTTACATTTCCCTTTCATTTGTTCTTTTTTTCAGTTTCCAAAGAAGGTGCCAGGGGTTTATTCCCTTTCCAACCCCTGAGAACCAAGCTTCGAACCTAATCCACTGAGCCCTGTGCTAACTCAACCCTGCTGGATTTATCCTGCCTTACTTAGCACATGCTACCTGGATACTTTGACTGCTTCAGATGATTATGGCTGTAATTCTTTGTGGGGCTTTGCTGTACCATAGCAAAGAATAATAAGACCCTAAATACAGAAGAAAAAAAAAAAAAAAAAAAAAAGAAAAAAAAAAAAAAAGAAGGAAAGAAGAAAGGAAGAAAGCCCCACAACCCTCATCTGTGAATAAAGGCTTTTATAAGCAGCAATAACATTGCGTGCTGCCTGAGTGTTCCTTCTGATAGTGCAACACTGGAAAAATAAGTATTCCCATTGCCCCTTTGCAAGGAAAGGTCTAGCTGAGGCACAGAGAAGAGCAGTTTAACATTTCTTGGTTTTCCTTTTATTTGTGGGTACCTGGGATTGATGCTCTTGTAGCTGCAAAGTAGGGCAGTGCAACCCACAGATGCAATTTTCACAGAGAGAGGCCCTGGAAAAACACTCTTACTAGACATCCAAAGGAAAGGGATAGTTAAAGGTCCCTTAAGGAAACACAGAGACACATTATGACTGAATTCTGATAAAGGTGTGAGTCAGTCAAACTCCTAGCTCTGTACTAGAAAAGAAGGAAAATCACTATGAGGCTCCCATGTCTGTTGCTTTGGATGAACAAAAATCTTTATAACTTACATAAATACACTCATAGACTCTTAATATACCTATAATATTCATAATAGAGTGTGGTGGAAGGTGGGGCTGAGCAAACAAGGACAGTACAAGAAAAGAAAGGTGAGGACAAAAGAATGACATTTTTCAGCTCACTGGTTTTCTGGGTCTGGAAAGGGGGAGAGGCTAGAATGAACATTTTCCAGCCACCAATGAAGTCATATGGCAGAGATCACTGGAGAGGACAGATTGACTCCACCAAGTTTTGTAGTCTAGGATAAGGGTTCAGGCCATGATCCATCTCTAATTCTCATTCCATGATGTTGGCATATTCACAACGTATTTCTCAACATAGTGGCTTGAGAAAGGGGAGAAGAAAAGATTACATATTCTATTTCTAAAAACTTTTGGACACAGCAAAGGATGTGATGAAGAAGATCAAAGGTGTTGAAGAAAATCAAAGGGATGGAACTCCTCTGCTCTTGAGTCAGGCTGGGGCTGTTCAGCCTGAGAAGAGAAGACTCCAGGGAGTCCTTAGAGAACCTACAGGAGGCCTACAGGAAAGCTGGGGAGAGACTTTTTGCAAGAGCATGTAGTGATAAGACACAGGAAAATGGCTTTAAGCTGAAAGATGGTAGATTTAGAGTAGATGTTAGGAAGAAATTCTTCCTTGAATGAGGGTGCTGAGGGCCTGGAACAGGTTTCCCAGAGAAGCTGTGTCTCCATCATGCCTGGAAGTGCCCAAGGCCAGGATGGATGGAGCTTGGAACAAGATGAACTTTAAGGTCTCTTCCAAGCCAGCTAATTTTATGATTCCATGATTCTGTGTCTGTGGTCTAAAATGTATTTCAGGGTTCCAGTGTTCATTTGGGCTGTCTGGTGACCCCATTGTCTCTCTCATCTGCATATTGCTTAGATAGATTAATGTTATTACAGTGGCTCCTTCAGCTCCCTGTACATATAAACAGCTCCCTCTGAACTGATCCTTCCATCCATTTTTACTTCCCAGGCCCAATTTATCCATCAGCCAATGACACAGACAGGGGTTGGGTACCATCTTGTCAATCCTGTGGTTATCCTGACTCTCCTAAGTGCTCCAGCCATGGTTTTGGTCCTTGTTAAGCAGCACCCATGCTGCTCAGGGGTTCACACAATTCAGGAGCCATTTCCAAGCAGCAGGTGGGATGCAGCCACTCTGTTTTCAGGAGGAAGAGTGTCTCAGCATATGGGTACAAGCTGTCTCCTCCCAGCTGGTCTTACAGACAGAGAAGGAGCCCTGTCCCTTTTTGTTTAGCCATGTCCAGAAGGAGAGAACTCTTGCAGCAAACAATAATTTGGGGAGCAGATGTGGTTTCTTAACGTTTAGCTCATTGTCACAGTTTCTAATTAGGTGTTTACAGTTATGAATGCTTATAGTTGATTGTATCCCTTTTGTAAGATGAAAATAAATGTCTCATTTTATGCAGAAAATATTCAGAGGGGCATTTTCAGGTCCTTCATTGTCTGTGGTTATGTTTCTGTGGCTGTGTATTACTGCCCTCTTAAATGTATGTTTCTTAAAATCATGTTAATCCTTAAACTCTTTGTATCTTTTTATTGTGCTTATTTGTATCAAAATGGAATAAATATCTATCCTTCAACCTTTTCCAAGAAACTATTTATTGTCGTTTTCACACTTTCTTGTTGTCCTCCCACCCTTGTATAAATCTTCCTGTGCAACAAAATAGTTGACATAAGTATAACTGCTATACATAATTGATGTTTTCTCTGTTTAATAAATAAAGTGTCTGTCATATAGGGGGCAAGTTTTCTGGTTTTTATATTGTCTGGATGAGTGGTATTTTTAGCTTCTGTCCAGAAGGACGGAAAATTTTGATAATTTCTGGAGAAGAAATCGTTCCTTTGTAAAGTAATTTCTGGTTAAATATATATCTGATTTCTCCCTTAAAAATAAACAACATGAATGATCCCTTAAAAACGTGTATCTGTTATATGTCAGAGGTTCAGAATTGTCAGACTTGATCCACTGTTTGTTTCACAGTGGCAAACAATGCTAGTGGAAAAAAAAATAGAAGAGAGAAAGTTTTCCTGCTGTTAATGAGACAGAGGTGACTGTAAACAATAGATGCCTTATAGCTATTCCAAAACAGGAATCAAAGCTGTAATTAAATATAAAACACTGTCAATGATAGGCTCTTTAATGTAACATTTCTCAGTTGCTTTTCCTCTATGAAATAGCTTCACTTAGACAAAAGCTGAGAGTGACTGAAACAAGAGAAGAAAGACTTGTGCCGAAAACTGATTTCTTGTTACTCATGACATACCAGTCCTGTTAGCTTCAGCAGGAAATATTCCTGACTAGAAGACAGAACATAGCCAATCACAGGATTTTGGTGTCATCTGTGAGACTAAATGGTGCCATGTGAAGACAGTTTATTCCTGGATGGACATAGGTGTCATCTCAATCCCTGGAAAAAACAGACCCAATCAGCCTTTGCTCCCTGCACTGTTCAGAACTTGGACTGTCTATTCCCTGAACTCAGAGGAGGCAAGCAATAAGAGAGGAACTAACCTGGGGAAAACTGGTAGGAGCTGCTTTACCTTTGCATTTTCCAGTTGCTTTATAACACAGATGTGGCTGCTGGATGGATGGCAGCATCCTCCTAAAGCCTGAGGTCCGGAGAATGCTCCTTCATGAATACACAGAAAGGAGAACAAAGTACAGGGAGTACTGGAAGGCAGAGGCAACTCTCATGCAACTCCTACCTGAGCTAATCAAAAGGATACAAAAACCTCTGCACAGTCCTTGATCAGCTGTGCAATGCCTCAAGCCAGAATCTGGCATATGTGTGTAAACAAATAGGAAGCCCTGAGCAAGAACAAGGAAGTAGGCCAGAGGATTTGTTATAAAGAACCACAGTTCTAGTGAGGTGCAGGTTAATTATCTTCTGGCATCATTTTTTCATTCACAAATCAAAAGCAGTAAAGCTGATACTGTAAGAACAGGTCAAAATCTAGACCATTAAATGTAGGTATATAAACCCAGTATAACTAATTCATCATTTTTGGGGTGGAACAGCAGTTAAAGACAAGTTATTGCTATACAAAATAGAAAAAAAAATATTTCACTTAACATACAGGAGGAAATAGTCAAAAGAAAAATAGCTATTCTTAGTTTACTCAGAACAACTCTACCACAGGAGGGTGGTGTGGTACTGGAATGTTGCCCAGAGAAGCTGTGGCTTCCCCATCCCTGGGAATATCCAAGGCCAGTTTGGATGGGTCTTGGAGTAACTTGGCATAGTGGAAGGTGACCCTACCCATGGCAGGGGGTGGAACCAGGTGGTCTTTAAGGTTCTTTCCAATTCAAAACACTCTGTGACTGTGTGATACTGAATCTGACCCTGGAGAAGGTCAGCCTCTTCATCATTACTTTCCAAAACAATGGAAATTATGTAGCTTGGTTTGTTATGTTTTGAAGTGAGAGTTTGGGTTTCTGAGCTCTAATAAACTGCAAACACTGAGATTTTCCCACTCCTAAACTACACAGTGCCCTTCTACACTGATTCTCTAATAAATATGTGTCGAGTTTGTACTGCAGCCGTCTTATGGTGGAATCATAAGAAAATATTTTTTCTCCTTTACTGACCTAGCCTATAACACTCCTTGGAATTTGATGTCATTGTAAAAGATGTTGACAATGACAAATATGGTACCAAGCCATTAGGGAGAAGCAGATGAACATGTGAAGGCAGACACATGCACAATCCCAGGTCAACTTTGCAAATTACAGAGCTTCATAAGAACCAGGCTTGGAGCATTCTTCTCCCAGGTGACAAGTGACAGAAAGAGATGACCTCAAGTTGCACCAGGGGAGGTTCAGATTAGATACTGGAACTTTTTACTTCATGTTAAGTAAAGCTTTGGAACAGACAGCCCAGGGAACTGGTGGAGTCACCATCCCTCCAAGTGTTCAAAAACCACAGATATAATGTAAGGACACAGTTTACTAGTAAATATGGTTGTTGTCAACAACTGGATTTCATGTTCTTGGAGTTTTTTTCCAACCTTATTATTTTGGTGACTTAGAATTGAGAAACCACTTCAGGGCAGAGAAAACAAAATCTAGAAGCACAAAATCTACTGTTTCTTTCCACACTAGGGCTGAACTCCCCCTGTGGGGACAGCAGAACCACACTGAATGAATAAGAAGCAAAGAGCCAGACTCTACTAAAACCATGAGTCCAACCTTCTGAGCCACTCTTACAACCTGTCACAGGAGGCAAGAGTAACCTAGACTTTTGTTAATGCAGGGAAACAACACTGAATGATCGATGTTTGTAAATGCACACATGTAGGGTTTATTGTAGAATTTGGTTGCACATGAAGACAGGTAAAAAGACATTTTGGTTGTTGTTATTTGCTGTTATCTATAGTAATATGACAATATAAAAGCATAAAAATATCACTTGTGAAAATGTTTAAGAAAGAAAAGGTTAATTGTAGAAAGATCTCACTACCTGTAGGTTTGATGGCAAGGCTTGGTGGTTGCAATTTTGATGTCTGGTCCTTCAAGTGTTCACAGACTGGGTCAAAGTGATGATTCCAGACTGGATTCATCCAGTGGTGGGGGAAAGCCCAGAACCCAATGTCTCTTTGGTTTATATTAACTCAGGTTCAGGTGGGAATGCTCAGGTACTTCCCGTGGGGTTTCAACTGGATGATGTAATGCTGTGAGCCCCTGACACCTTCTAAGACAATCCAGCTGCCTATTACACCAGCCCAGCTGAGTCAATTACAGCCCATTTTGGCCCATCAGCAGAGGTGAACACCTTCAGGCTTCATGTGATTGTCCTGGTACTCCCCTGGTACTCCCATCAGGGGAGTTATCACAGCTTGAGAAAGGACTAAGAGGCAGGACCCTCCAGGGTTTGCCTCTTTCCTTATCTCCTAGCCTGAGCTGGTGGGCTGTGCTGGGGCAGCTCCTTTGCAATCAGCAACTTCCCCCAAGTGTTTGAGCCATCAGCATTCCAGTCTCTCTTCTGGCATAACTTGTGAATACATTCTTCTCCTGGGATTGGACAATAGTAACCCCTTTATCTTATCCCAAGTTCCAGTCACAGTCCAAATTCCATTAGTAGGCATATTTTGGGGGGAGTGGGCTGCAGTGGCTGCAGATGAACCGCTGCTGCTTTGCAATTTGTTACAGTGGGAAAAAGTCCTCCAATGATTTTAGCAATGTTTAAGCCATTAACAATCTCTTGAAGCCACACACATCAGCAGAATGGGAATGGCTGAAGTGTAATGCACTTAAAAAAAAAAAAAAAACACAAAAAAACCAAAAATAGGAAGTATGAAACTAGGCAGAGGAGAGAAGGGCTGTTGACTAAAGTTCAGGTTGAGTGAGGGGGACAGAAGAAATTTCCCTAAGTTTTTCTTCAGTAATCCGAATTATTTTGTAAATTGTTTGTAAATTGAATTAGGTAAAATTTCTCGAATCAAGATTGGCCTGCGATAGCCTAGTGTACTATCCACTGTCACAACTCCATAAAGCCATTCCCCTCCTGCTCTGGTGAAACATTCCTAGGTGTTTGTTAGCTGCCAAACCAGCCCTGCCTGAGTGCATTCTGCTCTTTAAAACCAATCATCAGCCCTTCAGAGTTACCAGTGATGCTAAATGGAAACAGGACAAAGAATGATCCCACACACCCAGCTACTTATCGTCCCTCCTGCTTCACTGCTGGCGTGTTCTCCATCCCAGCTGTGGTCTGCACCATCAGGAAATCTACCAGAGGGAGCCTCAGCATGGCTTGGGGGTAGCACATAGCATCCCATAGCTCATGAGAGACCTCACAGAGCACCAAAGTGCTTCAGGTTTGATTTCCACCCTTGGACAGTATTCCATTAAATTATAGGAGGCTTTGCAACCTCCAAGATTTCTGCATGCTTTTCTGTTGGGTGCATGAAGCATTTCTTGGTTGCATGCCAAGAAAATACCATTCTGATGGTGAGCACTTTTGACTGAAATAAAGGAGAATTCATACAGAAGATGATTGCACTGTTGGAATAGGGAACCCAACACTGAGCCCCACGGAGAGCCAGAGGCAAGTGCAATTCAGTGTGAACATTGCCAGCTTTTGCTTCAAGTCCAAAGAAAAGATTGAGTCTAGACAGGAACAGCTCCATCACCTCAGAGAAAAGTTTTTTTCTTTTTTTCCTTATGATATTTATGTAATTTCTCTCATCACAACATGGGAGATGTCTCACAAGAATTTCTGTTTGTTATCTCACAGCTTTGCTCCTGCTCACAATTCAGGTAAGGAGCTGGCACTCAGAGTTTTATCTTGAACTCCTCTCAAGTCAACTCTTACTTCCACTTGATCATTTTGATGGCCAGAGATTACATTAATATCTTACTCCATGGCATGTTATTTTCTACAGAATTTATTCTCAGTAATCTTGAACTGACAGGTGGCTCATAGTCCACTCGCAGCCTCTTAAATGATGTGTAGAGTGAGTGGCTAAAATTTAAGTGGGGAATTTGTGTCCTAGACACCACAGAGAGTATCTCCAAGTTTATGTTATTGTTGCAAGCCATGCAGTAGAAAGAGGCTGGATATTATGCTATCAACTAAATTCCCTTAGCCCAGTAATTTTCAGTGCTGCACAGTGTCTTACCTTCAGATGCCTGTCCAGAACAGAGAAGATTTGATCCATCTCCTGCTTTGTACCTGACAGCTTCAAGCCAAGGTCTTCAGTATTCTAACACACTCAAAGAGCACAATTTCCTTTGTTTAGACAACTTATATGAGCCAGAATCTATTAATAAATTGTAATACTAATAGAATCATATAATCACAGAAAATCTTGGGTTGGAATAGACCTTAAAGATCACCTAATTCCAATCTTCCTGCCGTGACAGTGAAGCCACCTACTGGATCAGGTTGCTCAGAGCCTTGAACACTTCCAGGGATTGGACATCCCATAATAAGGAGAGTTTTGACCCTCAGTGTACTTTCATACAGTTAAGTTTGGAGCTGAGATTTGCTTAGTCTCCTCAAACCTTCTGACTGATAATCTACTGGGGCCATTTTAAAGTCTAGAAACTTATTTTAATTGCATCATGAAAAAATAATATTTGGCATGGTATTTTGTCTACTAAATTCCCTCCACAGAGTTATGCTCTAACTTTTTTTAGCTCTACAGCTCTTTCTTTCCTTGAAACTAAAGGACTGACTTGAACAACAGTCAAGGCCTTCAGATTCCTCAAGGACCCTTCAGTCTCTGAGCTTCACAAAAGCAAATCAACTTCTTCAGCTAAGAAAAAAGGCTGCTTCACACTTGGACCTGGCAATATTTTCCCAGTGCACAATTTCACCGGTCACCTTCTTCCTAACTACTTGCCACACCAGTAGACTGGCACCAGTGTGTTTTGAAAAGTTCTCAACAACAACAATCCCTTCTGTGATGCAGCTTAAACATGCACATTACACTCTGTTTTGATTGATTGATGAGCCTCAGTGCAGCGTATATAATAATGTGCTAAATGTTACATATGCCCTTAGTGGGTAATTTCAGGAAATTATTAAAATGTGCTTCTTTTAAAAGATTTGGTAATGTGAGTCACAGAGACTCTTGACAGACCCAATGCTGATTAGTGTGGGTGACCACAGTGTACTCGGGGCTTTGATATTTCTTGGCTTTTTCTTGGCTTCCCCGAGGCCCTTTGGACAAAGCAAGAAAGATGGCTGAGACACCCTTGGCCTTCTGGGAAACTCAGTGACATTTAAAGACTGCTGGGGCCTATTCTGTTAATATCTAAACTAATTAAAATCAAATCATAATTGTAGAGCTTGTTCACCGGAATTCTAATCAGACCCTTAGCAGTGCACGCTGCTGTACTAAGGGCTGCCTCAGCTCTGTGAGAAGTGTTTTACCACACAGACAATTGCTCTCAGTGGTTTGTCCTGATCTTACAACCAGCTCCTTAAATGAGAAATGTCACTTTGAATGCAGGGTGAAGACTTCCTTTCAACATTTCCACTTCCCATATACACCAAGCACATTTTGCTGCATCACATAATGGGGTATTTGTCGGGGTGTGGCAGGCTTGTATGTACCCTCTATGTTTCTATTAGGACTGAATGTGATACCCTGCACTGAATTTCCACCTTACACAGTCTCAGAGAATACTGCAGCTTCATTGTGAGGGACAGCAGAGGGACAAACACCTATCTCTCCTCTCTGGTGACCAGTGACAGGACTAAGAGGAACAGCGTGAAGCTGTTTCAGGGGTGGTTTAGGTTGGATATTAGGAAAAGGTCCTTCCCTCCGAGGGTTTTGGGGCACTGAACAGGCTCCCCAGGGAATGGGCACAGCCCCAAGGCTTCCAGGGCTCCAGGAGTGTTTGGACACTGCTCTCAGGAATGCACAGGGTGGGATTGTTGGGTGTCTGTGCAGGGCCAGGAGCTGGACTGGATGATCCTGGTGGGTCCCTTCCAACTCAGGATAATCTGTGATTCTATGACACAGATGGGAGAAGCTCGTGGACAATATATCAGAGCATCCAAAAACAGTTTTGTAAACGATGGGGTCATAGGCTGAGCTGAATTAGAGCTGTGCCTGGTGAGGTACCTGTAGCTGCTGAAGTAAATGTCTGTCACCTAGCTCTGGCAGGTCTTATTTTTAACATCTGCATGTTTGGTGTCACGGTGTGCAGTGAAACACCTGTGTCAGATCAATAAGACACTCTTACTGCTGAGGAAAACAGCATGAGAATATAGCAAGTATTAAGGCATATAGGAAAGGCTTATTAATATTTAGCAAAACTAATCTGTTTCTCACTAGCCAAAACATGCACATCCAGCCCTTTTGGGAAGACAGCTTTGAAGATTCCCTGAGTTGAAATGAGGTTTTCTGTGCTGTATGTAACCATTCATATTCTCTGTGGGCTAAATCTTATTCCATAATTTTGAAGTCAACCTTTGAGATTTGGGAGATCATTAGAGGGTTTGTGTATGTTTTCTTCATTCTGTTTCTCCAGATAGACCAAATGTAGTCACTTTATAGATAGGAATGTGATTTAAATAATATGACTTTGCTAACATTACATTTTGAATTTATCTTTATTAAGGCTGCATTTTAATTTCATTCCATGTATCCTCATTAAGCAACTGTTTGCTCCCTCAGGCATTTTTCAAGCTAACTTTTAATCTACCTATTGGCACTCAAAGCTGTAAAAGTTAAAGCCTATTTGAATTTTTATTTGAAAATCTGTTAGATTTTTTCCCCTTTATAGAACCGCGGGCATTTTGCTTTTGCTGGAGATGGTCTATTTTCCCTATATAATCTGATAAATATTCAATTAAATAACACATATTCATATCAACGTGTTGTATGCAAAGCCTCACTCTTCAGAACACTATAGATTTACTCTAATAGCACTCTATTTTTTACCACTATTGCCAAAAGTCTCTCTGAAATCCTGTCACTGTAGCACTCAGATGCTGGGTTGCCATTGAAATTAGCAGTGAGTGGGCCTAAAGAACTCACATTTTCCTTATTTCTATTGATTTTGACTTCTGAGTCATGCACACACTGCTTTAAGATGACAGGGGATGGAAGAAAGTTCAGTGAAAGTGGAAGTCACTGATGGGGAGCTGCTCTACATAATGTCACATAATGTGATTTCTCTGGACATACAACCACAGCAACACTGCAGCACACATAAAATTTTCTTTTTTTTATCATTATACACTCAAAGAATAAGTTTCTCTTCTGCTATATACAATACCTGTAAATTTTAGACCCTACCCCTTTCCTCATCCCTTTCTCCTCACTGCCTGTATTTCTCCCTCTAGAAACCAGTTGAAGTCACTGTGTATTTAGCTAGAGAAACAAAATTGATGGTCTTTGGTTTGATATAATCCTTCATTCCCAGAGCTTACACAGCCTACAGTTACTGACTGCTCTCAAACTAAGTTATTGTTTAGAAATATTCCTCTAGCTCAGCATCTTGTTTTGAAAAGCTGGGTGCTACCTTCAGCAAAAAAATAAATAAACCCTCTAAAGTAGGTCAGGAATCAGAACCAAAAAGGCTGCTCAAGGCAGGCTCAGATCTGTAGGTATTTGCAATTTTAACTCACTGGTTGTTCAAAACATAACTAAAGCTCCTGAGCATACAGCACAAACAATAGCAAGCAAAAATGGTTTGTATTATAGGCATTGGCATCTGTCTTAATTATTACTTGCTTGGAGACATATAAATAAAAATGTGTAGAACTTTAGTTAGATATAAATAGATATTAATTGCATAAACACAACTAGATTTTTTTTTTTTTTTCCCTGTGCTGCTTACTGGTTTAAGATTTAATTTCATACACCCTTCCAATTATGACTGGATTTTCTTGTAAGCAATGCTCAGAGTTTGCTGCTGCAAATGATTCTTCTGACTAAAAATAATTTTGCTGAGAGCAGTGAGATCACCTGTGCTTTTGTGGACTCTGCATTGAGACACTGCAGGCACTGAGCAGGAGGAACAGTAGAGAAGGAAAATTATCAGAAAAGAAAAATGCCTGTGTTAGTGCTATTCTAAATGATAGATGTCTTTTCAATTTACTGCACTATTTTTGATATAAAATATTTCTTCTCCACTGCTGGATGTTTCCAGCATTGGTATCTTAGACTTGTAAAAAGCCAATCTTAACAGTAAAAATCATTAAAGTACTGTTGTTTGGAAGTCATTAGAGGAGGATGCAGCAAGGAAGATACCTTTGTAAACAGGTCTCTCCTTGGGTTAGGCAGAGCTTTGCTTCCTCAGAGCCTGTCCTAGACTCCATTTATTAATTCGTTGAGTATATAAAATTTACACAATGGAGAAGGAGAAAAATCCAGCACCATAAAAATACCTGTCAACCAAGGGCTTTTCTTCTCAGTTGGTCCAGAGAGTCCTTGCATTTTGGGCCAAGCTGAGCTCTTCTGAGGGAGGAGAAATTGTGTTATCTCCATGTACATGCTCCAGGTTGGGTAGGGTCCTGAGCAACCTGGTCTAGTGGAAAATGTCTTTACTCATGGGAGGATGCTGGGACAAGACACTCTTTAAAGTCCCTTCAACACAAACCTTTCTGTTTATCTGTGATCCTATGAAAAAGGTAACCACTTTCTCAGACTGACTTATTACCAAGAGCAGTGAAACATGGTAAACACCAGAATGAGCATGACTGAGACAGCATGAATGTAAGCATGAAAAAAAGCCACATATTTACAATTCCTAGTACTGCACAAAGTGTGATCTGTGTCAGCTGTATACTGAACATAAGAATCAGAAGTGATCCAGAAAAAGCATTGTTGGTATTAATAAATGCAATCAAATAGCAGAAGCAGGTTCAGACAGATGTCTCCATCTGACCTTGAAGTCTCATGAGTTTTAACCTCAGGTATGTGGCAAATTTATCTGACCCTGAGGAATCTAAGCTCCTACTCCCTGTTAGACTGGAAGTTTGTGAATCCAGCATAATGACTTCTGTTAGAAAGTAATTGACTTCAAATGGAAAATTTCTACTGATATCTGATAGACAAGGTCCCTGAGATCCTGTGCCAGGCTGGCAAAATGCTGCCAGTAGTACCTACACTGAAGGCAAGACCTTATGGGCTGCCATTGGGTACCTAGTGTGGGACCTCTTCGTTCATCCCAGTTTTGATTCTTGACAGATCTCAAGATGTTCCTGTTATTGCTGGAAATATGGTCAGAACCTTCCACTGTGTTCAGGCTTCAATCTTGAACTGATTTTTTTTTCTTAATTCCTCTAACAGACAACGTCTACTGTTGGTTTCATAAGTACATATAAATCGTGTGTGCAATAATTGCTTTTTCTCTACATAATTCTGATCCAAATTCTAAGACATAAATGAAAGATGAAAAGCAAAAGTGATCTCTGATTTTAACAGTTCAAGTTTATGGATCTTGCCTCACTAAAAGAAGATCAGACAAAGAAACACTGCTGACCTTGCAATTTATCCCAAACCATTACTGAATAAAAATTGGATTTTTCATTATCTGGGCTAAAACTTCCTTTAACTGTACATAATTGCAAGTTTATGCCCCTCTTTGAATCAGCCACTGAATACAGACAGGTTACTTATGGGTTTCAAATTGCACCTTGAGCCACTTACAACCGCGTCCAACTCTACTTCAGCTCTATATTTTCAGTTCAGATAGGATAAGTAGGGAAACTGAAGTTGGGGGAGAGACTCCTGACTCACTTTTCAATGCCTACTCTTGATTAAAAATCCAAGTCATGCTGTGAAAAAGGGGATCCTAACTTAAGGATAAATTCTCAAAAACGCAGGACTACTTTTACAGGTGAAAAATAATTTTCACACTTAATGTTTCTTCCTTTCCTTTCTTCCAGAAACACAAAATTGAAAAACACTGGCCTGATTTATATAATATAAGCACTCAGCCCTGGTTCTTAAGGTCTGTGTGGGTTTCTTTCATGGAAATGGCTGAGGAATTTCAGTCTCTTCTGCTGTGTTTTTGCTTTTAACATATCAAACATTCTTATTCACACTTTATTCATTAGATTATCCCATTTATTACTCACCAGTATTCTCAGCACTGCACTGAGTTTGCTTCTGCTTTCAGAAGTCTTGGTAATTTTATCTTAACAAAAGGTTGGGGAAAATGATCTCGTTTTTGCTGTAGGCATTTGAGGGTCTTTGCAGAACCAGTGTAAGACATTGGCAGCTGATCCAATGCTGGGATTTGTTGGCACTGCTGGTTGGTCATTCCCTGAAATTAGGATGTCAGCAAGACCACCAGCTTGGTGTTCCTGGACAGCTACCAGGTAAGTCTCTAAATGTGCTGCCAACTGCATAAAACTCAAGCAGGATCAAAATATGTGATATCCCTGCATTAAGTCCAACAAGAAAAGCTGTAATTTGGGTGTTAACAGAAGGTTATATTAAGATCTCAGCAGTGAAAAACCTTGTTAAAAAACAAAACAAAAACAAACAAACAAAAACAAACAAAATCCCCCCCAAAACCCCAAAAGAACCAAACAAAAACCCCACAAACGGTTGAAAAATTGCTTCTAGCACAATATTTTCTTTGGGGGAAGACTTGTAGCATTTTACAGAAAACTTACTCAAACTGTAGTGATGCAGTTTCTACCTCATTGAATAATGTCATTCCTTTATGTGGCAAACATGCTTGTATCCCACACAAATTTGGCACCACTATCATTTTTCCAATCACATACACTTACTTATCAGAAATGTTGAATCAGAGTATAGAAGTAGGCTACAAAGCTCAAATTATACATTTGGAACATGCTTGCTGATATTTTGAGTTTCATGCTGAAAATACTTTTTTAGTTTCTCATATTACAGTGGAGTTGTGAGAAGTGCAGTCAGTATAACCAAAAGGTCTTACGGATTTAATTCAGTTTCACACATTTAACTTGCTCAGAAAGAAAAAGAAAATAGCGTTTGCTAAAACAATGATACGTCTCTAAGTCATCAAAAGGAAACTTTCAGATTTTTCACTTGGAATGAATTTTAAAAAAAATAAGAATGAAAAGTTTTAACTTTTAATTTGTGATATGATAACACTGTGATTTGGAGGGTGACAATGATATTAACTTGGTCAAGGAAGTATCAATCACATAGAAATTAAAATACCTGAGCTAAAATGTGCTAAATAATCCAAACAAAACTAAACTAAGAGAGGTTGTGGACTCCTCATCCCTGGAAGTGTTTGAGACCAGGTTGGATGGGGCTTGGAGCACCCTGGGACAGTGGAAGGTGTCCCTGCCCACGGCAGGGGGTGGATGAGATTTAAGATCCCTTCAACCCAAACCATTCTATGATTCTGTGATTCTATGATCAAGGCATACTATGAAAACTTCTCTGCCTGCTGTAAGCAAAGACCCAGCTGGCACAAACCACAAGAACATGCTGCTGACTCTTCTCCCCTATTGCCAAATTTGCTTGAGCCCACGGAGAAGAACAATGTGAGTGAAGGAATCAGCAGGTTGGTCAAAGAAAGATTTTGTTCTAACCTCCCACTGACACTGAGTTTCAAAGGTAACAAGCAGGACTGGCCTAAGGCCAAAAATAAACTTTTTATTTGGCTCTCTCAGCAATGGAGATTTGACTCCTCCAACACAGAACTTCAGCAAACTTTCCCTGGAGCAAATTAAATTTCATTCAGATCAGGACTGGTAAAAACAATTCTAGATGATGGGTGGGTTAACTGGGGTGCCTCATGTTAGTTTTCACTTCTACGTCCTATCAGCAGCTAAAGAGTCGTTTGGCCACATATCAGCATATTTTACAAATGTCTACATGCATTTGATGTCTACTTTATGCATTATGAGGGAAAATAAATAAATAAAATTCCACTTCTGTTTCTTCTCTGAAGATTTTTTTGGAACCACATGAATAAACTGTTGGTGCACATGTCTGTGTACTTTTATTAATCAAAGGACAGACCAGGAACCAACTTTAAAGAGTCCCACGACTGGACTTGATTCTGCAGTTTAAAAAAAAAAAAAAAAAAAAAAAAAAGAAACAACTAAATCTTTAATTCTGTGTCTCCATGAATCTGAGAGCATTTCACATCTGAATGACAACAAACAGCTTCAGGATGTAAATCTTTTTCCTTACCAGAAAACTTGGTGCCTCAGAGAGAAAAAATAAAATAAACCACAAAATTCTGTAGAATGCAAACCAAAATTGTCATTTTAGTTTTCATGCAGAAAATGTCATTCCCTCCTACGCTGGATCCTTCCTATCTCTAGATTTTCATCCTCAATACTATAACTCTTAGCTCTTCTTTTGCATTCTGTGACATTAAGTAAAACAGTGCTTGTGGAATCTTCTTTTCTAATTTCACTTTTCTTTCTTAAACGTGCCTTTCAATAAAATAAACTCCCTAAAAACTGATTAGCTATTCTAAGCCCATTTGATCATACTCCAAAGCCCAAGTGAAACATGAAGAATAATTTTCAAGTTTTATATTTTAAAAACAATTGAATATTTCTAATCCTAGGTGTCCCGATCCCATGTGTTAGTTGCAGAATGAAGTAAATAACCTTCTTCTGTATTTGCATTTTAGTTTTCTTTCAACATTTTGCAATATAGATTTCCATACAGAGAACACTTCTCTTTCTTTATAAACAGATGCCACTCTAGCTGTCATTTCAAAGATGTGTGACTGAATTTCTGAAAGTCTAAAAGATGTTAAAAGTGACATGAAGTAAAGCAAATGATTTGACTATTGTTTCAAGTGTTCTTTTTTAAAATTTAAATGCAAAAAGAAAAAGCCCTGAAGATATTATTCAGTAATACTAGTAACAGTATTTCTATAATGCTTTCAATTTCCAAAGTTTCTATGTAGACAGTAACTAATTTAAATAGTACCCATGACTTTTAGATGCTAATATTCACCTTGCAAAATAAATTGATTTGTTTGTGTGTGGGTGTTCTTGAGGGCTACACACACACAGACTCTACAGTCATTTGTCAGTCTCTAATAAGAAACAGAAGTGACATCTGTCATGCATTCCAGTAAACACATTAAGCAAACACAATAGGACCCCAAAATGTTTACTCAAGTACTCTAATTAATTGTGACTTGCTGGAACAGAGTTTTCTATGAATTAAACACAAAGATCCATGCTCTCTCCTCCCCCTTGCTGTAGCTTTTTGTGCAGTGGGAAAAGATTTAAACTAAAGACTTCCCTTCTGGCTCTGCCAAGGTGCATTTTTTCCTCATAGACTTGACTTGCAGTACAAGTTGATGTGAGAGTTTGTCATGGCTGTTTTGACAGTCCGGTCATCCTAATCCAGGGATCTGGTCCCTGTGGTTTGTCAATTATCCTACTAACCCTACAGCGAGAGGAACACTCAAGGCACTGAACTGTCATCCAATAACCAAGAAATAATGTCAGCAGCCAGTGAGTAGGGATTGCGAGAGATGGAGATGATTTTGACAACACAGAAGTGTGGATCATTTCAGCATTTATTTTATTTATAGGCATTCGTAACAAATTAATTACATCTCACTGCAAGGCTTCAGTAAAACTTGCTGGATCCAGACCTGCCTGCACACACAGGGTGATGAGCACAGCTGAGTGCAGGGATTGAAGCAGGGCAGATCCAGGCATGGAGGTTCGATTCCCAGTTTTGTTCACTCCCCTCCTGCGACCTTGAGCTTGTTACTTGACTTGGATATGTTTCAATATCCCCCTGGATAAAGTGAGGATAAAAGCATGCACTCTTAAGAGCAGGCAGAGCCTTAATCAATTAATTCCTGTAAAGGACATTAAGATCATTTAGCAAAAGGTAGAATTAAAGTGCAAATTATGCTAAGGTCCTACTGGAATGAAAGACAAGTGTGTTTAAAAAGAGATTTAGATGCAGAAGGTTAGACAGCAAGGAAAATCTAGGTGGAGGATCACAAGAGGCTTGATTCTGATCCAGTGTGTAACAGGATAATTTGGCTTAACTCCCCACTTAACACTAACAAAGCAGGCTCTGCTCCAGATTCTCACTTGGTAAAAAGTTATACTGATCTATGATTACACTGATTCAACCAAATCAGAGTCCAAATTTTTGGCTCTGCAAGTCCTCATAATTAGATCTATAATCTCAATTTTTTCAATCTTTTAGTCTATTTTTTCCTATCACTTCTCAATCACCGTGTTGAAGTGAGAAAAATGTGTCAGAAGAGATGAAGGAAGCTAAACCTCTGGAGCCCTCCTGTTTCCAAGTAAGCCACAGGCAGAACCAGCAGGACTGGATGATAGCATGGGTAGCAATGCTGGCCTGCTACACCTTTAGTTCTGAGTTTAGACGTGGTACAGCCTCAGCAGTAACTGATTCAACTTTTCTATCACTTGAGAGCCCTGCAGAAAAGCACAGGGTATGAGATGCACGAATTTCCTTGGCTTCCAACCTGCCCCTGAATACTTCCAGGGATGAGGCAGCCACAGCTTCTCTGGACAACCTGTACCTGGGCCTCACCACCCTCATAGGGAAGAATTTCTTCATCCTATCTAACCTCTCCTCTGCCCTCTGTCAGTTTAAAGCCATTCCTCCTTGCTCTATCACTGCCCTTGTGAAAGGTCCCTTTCCTGCCAACACAATATAGGGGTGAACTCTGATAAAACACAGCTGATATGAAATTTAATAATTTAAGAGATTGTTTTAAGACTGCTTCTGGTAGACTGAACAATTCAGATCCCTGGTTTGTGTTGGCTAGGAAGATTTATACTTGACACTGGTACACAAATGGAAAGGAGAAATTTTTTTGGCAACTTTTTTCCGCTTCTGAAGGAAAAATTCTTCCAGTTGTAGATGTGTGCAACCATTAGAACAACTAAAAAAAGATCATGCTGTTCATGAAATAATTTTGTCTCCAATATATCCCCTTACTGACTAAATATCCACATTCACTGCTGATAATTGGGGAAGTCTGGGTAAACAGTGATGTGTCAAAATGTCTGTTTAAAATCATCACCTCCATTTTCAGCTACATTAGTGGAAAATTAAAATCTGGAGGCCAGAACTTGTCATGATCATGTCTGATATTATACTCTAACTATTTCCATTGTAGAATTGTCAGCAAATCTGGAAAACAGCTGGAAGCCAGTCCAGGAAGAC
Organism: Muscicapa striata striata; assembly: GCA_030060385.1. NCBI lineage: Eukaryota > Metazoa > Chordata > Aves > Passeriformes > Muscicapidae > Muscicapa > Muscicapa striata. The sequence goes on from JAREIS010000144.1 coordinate 41,051, forward strand.
ATTATACTTTAGCAATGTGTTATTATGTCAATATCACCTCATTGTGCAAAATTTAGACCATCCTCTTCCTGAAAACAGTGAAAGTATTTGCCCTATATAGAAAAAAAAAAAAAAAAAACAACAAACCAACAACCCAAAACAAAACAAAAAAATCAAATCCCTGAAACTTTGGAACAGCTTAAATGAGAAACAATGATCCAACTGACACCAGCTGAAGCTGGTTGTTATTCTCTATAGCATTCAGTAGCTTAGGGTAACTCTTCAGATACAAAAATCTTAAATAAAAAATTACAAAAGTCTGTGCTGGGTGTAGATATTTTCAAAGATTAAGACAGAAAACACAGTCTGATGTGGAAGCACACACCGAGTAAGGAAACAGAACTCAGCTCTCAAGAGCTAAAACCATAAAGGAGTCAACATCTCTTCTCAAATGAGGCCCACTAAACTTCTTTTTTTCCCCATTTTTTAATCACCATTTTACAGTTTGAACCTTTTTATGGGGGATTTATGTACTTGCCTTCTTATAAAGGCAAATTCCATAGATACTTCACATCCTGATGGGGGTTGCATTGATAAAGCCCCTGTGAGAAAAAAAGCAAAACAACACAATAGAATCCCTATAGATCTCACATCCAAGTGCCCAGACAAGAGGATAAAATTATTTTATACCTGCAATTATGGGAGCAGCAATACCCATAGAATGATGGAAAAGCCCTCTAAGATCATCAATTCCAACAGTTCCTCCTGCACCACCCCCAAGACCACCACTAAACCATGTCCCCAAGTGCCACATCTACAGAGCTTGTACCAGGGGTGGTGGCTCCACCTGTTCTAAACCCTGACAAAACTTTCCCTGAGAAAATTTTTCCTAGTATCTGACCTGAGCTCCCCTGGCACAATTTGAGGCCATTTCCTAAGGTCCTGTCCTTGTTCCTTGGGAGCAGAGCCCAACTCCCCCCCTGGCTGTCCCCTCCTGTCAGGGAGTTGTGCAGAGGCAGAAGATTCCCCCTGAGCCTCCTTTTCTCCAGGCTGAGCCCCTTTCCAGCTCCCTCAGCTGCTCCTCATCATTCCTTGTGCTCCAGACCCTTCCCCAGCTTCATTGCTCTTCTCAGGCTTCAGGCCAGAGTGTTCACCCCACCCTCTCTGAGGACACACATTTTTCAGGGCTATTGTTTTGTTGTTTTAAAGATGAGAATGCTGATAATACGGACATGTCTGGAAATATTCAGACATAGTAGGACCTGTGTGGGAGGTGGATTTTTCAGTTATGTTAGTGAGGTGGTTGAGGGAATAAAGCAAACACAGCACAAACCCTGGCTCTCCCCACATGGATGAGTCTAACTCCAACACCTCAGAACGTTTATTCCATAAACATTGGATACTCTAAAACTATTTGCAGTAAAGTTGGATTATCAATGAGAAACTTTAAACCTCTAAGACTGCTACTTGACAATTTGTCACTCAACTTCAGCAAAACTATAGGGGAAAAACACAATGAATTAATGAATAGCAACAAATCCCCATGACAACATGTTACTTCATTAAAATTTTATCAGCATTCTTCCTAGGGAAAGCATGCCTTCTGTTCTACACTGAGCTTCTTCTACAGTGTTTTACAGACAACTCACAGCATTCTGCCGCTTCAAAATTAGTTCCTGTGGAGAGTGAGCTACACACAGACTCTAGATTGTGTCACACAGCGATCTCCTGGGTGCCATGATGAAGTTTTGCCTACATTTTTTGTGTGTATCTTATGCCTTAAACATTAATCAAGCATTTCCCAATTGCTTTCTTTGAGAATAGGTTAATTAGCTGCAAAAGCATCTCTGTGTTAATTTTCAGCAAATGCATTAAACTGCATTTCATAAATATTTTCCTAGCAAGCAAAGGAAAGCTTTGAAAGGAAAATGTTTTCATTGCTTTCGCTGGGGCTCCATTTTATGCTTTTTTTTTTTTTTTCCTTTCTTTATTTTTTGTGTGGAGATCCATAAAACATATCCATTGGTGTTCAGTGTATTCCTCAGTGTGGATGTTAGTAAAAAAAGAATAATAATAAAAATGGTTGCTAGATACTGTAGGCTTGTCAATACAATCTTAGGATTTGTTAAAAAAAAATCTCTGCACAGAAATACTGAATTTATTTGCTTGGAAATTCAAATTACTTTGAAGAGGAAAAAAAACCCATGTAGATCACAAGAAAAAGGCTGAAATTACTCTTGCAAATAAATAATGGCTTGTATGGATATCAGTAACGTGTTCTGGTTATATTAATTACACTTCCCTGAGACTATGCCAGTCCACTTAGAGCAAGTATTTGGCTCTAAAAGCACCTAGCAAGAAAATATCACTTCCCAAAACCTTTGCAAGCCAAACAGAGTTTGGATGCAAAGGCTGCAGGGAAGGAAATTCATGCCTAGTTTTTCACCCAGAGCTGAGGTGTTTGACACAGGGTGTTCAAGTGAGCAGCTGAACAATGAGGCAGGAGGAGGCAGAATTAAGTGTCCACATTGCAATGTAAGGTTCTGAGCCAGAAGGAAAACATCAAAAAATAATGCTTCTTTTTCTTTGGATGGCTATTTTCTACAAACAATAAGGAAGATACCAAATCTTTCTACCTCCAGCCAAATGCCTGAACTGCACTTTCTCTCCCTTTGTCTCCATTAATCTCTCCAGTCTTGAGCAGGGGTGCTGGAGCAAACATTTAGAGATCTGTCTGTGGAATATTACAGTAATGAGAACATTCTGTTTGGATGTGGAAAGTGCTGTCATAACCACCCCATGGCTTGAGAAAAGTCTGCAAACCAGGTCATCTGCCTTCCACATGAGTGATTCAATCAATGGGCTCTTACGTCTATTTATTTTGACGAGTTTTTATCTGAATTGATTGCAATCTTAGTAACAGGCTTGATTCTGAGGAAGCTCACCAATGTAAAATCCTAAAGTGACTGAGAAGAATTAGTATTTTCACCTTCAACCTGAATCTTTTGGAAAATGACTCCAGGTGGGCATAGCCATTTCAGCAAAGCCAAGCCATTTGCCACAGAAATATCTGATTACCCAATGAATATCATTATGGGAAATATAAATGCCACTGACACCTTTCCTTAGGTTGCACCACTAAGGTAAGGCCTGAGAGGTACCTAAATGACACATAAGGTTCCATGACATGCTCCAGATAACAAAAGAAAACTGATATGGATGTCACAAGGGTTAGTAGACATTTGCATCTCAATGTGGAGTGTCACTGTTCATTAGCAATTTCTTTCCACCAATTGCTTAACTTTTTATTTTTTGAGTTTTTTTTTTTCCCAGCTACCTGGGATTCAGCTAAATTACACATTTGTACAGTGATCATCTTCCTCTATAGAGTATTTAGCAGAAGAAATATAGTGCAGGCCTTGTTCTTTCAAAAGGAAGAGCTCAGTATCATTGAGCTCTGGGAAAGCTTCTATGGAAATCTGTTATTAAATCTTTTTAGGATAAATATTGAATCAGTAAGTTAAGGAAACTGAGCTATATCTTCTCTGAAATTGTTTTTTAAAAAGATATTTTTAGTTTCCCCAGCCAAATTTCTGTGCAGTTTTTGTTTATTACATTTCATGAGATGTCATCCCATGACTCATCTTAAATTAATGAATGCAGGCCCAGCATTTTACAGATCCATTTATAACTTTTCTAATCCTAACAAATCAAACACAGGACAACACCAAAGAGATCTTTTGGATCTCTTCTGCCAAAAGAGATCTCCTCGTCCTTTTCCTGCATTTCTATTTCCTTCTCAGCTTCTCTCATTTCCTTTTCACTCAAGAAAAGGTGGGAATTGGGCACTTTAGGATGGCTGGTAGTTGTACAATTTTATATACCTTCATAAGGAATTCCAAGGCCAATGTCTATTTATTACATCCTGGGCTTGTTTACTGGGAGCCCCACCTTTATTGTCACAGTTGCATAAAGACTCAAATATCTCCTTATTATGTTTTTTTGGCAGATGTGTCTTTCCACACTGCTTCTCAAGCACCCTTATCTTAAGAGAATATTTATCAAATATTTACCTATTTCATCAGTAGCTCCCATTCTTTTCAGTTTCAGCAATCCCCATACAGACACATTGTCCTTTTGCTTCATTAGTTGCACCAAGCCTAGGAATATAAAAATAACTACTGTTACTATATGGCAGCAATTTTCAGGAACACAGATAATGCCAGGCTGCAGCCAGCAGGAGATTAAATATGCTGTCCTTGATGCACTTGCTGCCATCCATGGATTTAATGGCATTTCAGGGTTCAGCAGGCTGTGGCATGAGCATCAGAGATCCGTGGTGAGCAGATTTTTAATGGCATGCAGCAGGGTCAGGAGGGGAGCTGTGGCACTCAGAGGCACAGCTCAGTGGGAGGAAGGAGATGTCAGGCTGCAAGTTTCCTCATTGCCTTGCTGTCTTGCAGAAAACAGAAAACTGGAGAAGGGAACTGGAAGCCACTCTCCTGTTGAAAGGCAGGATCTCCTGGAGTGGTTTTTTGGCAGAAATATCTTCAAGAAAACATCTTGTGGAAAAAGCTTAGGCATGGACATGACCTCTGCAAGACTGTCAGATCCCTAAGTGCCACATATTTTTCTGTAGACACTGTAGTCTTCAACCCAAACCCATGTTTGTGTAAAATATCTCACAGTGCTTGTCCAGACAATAGGACTAAATCATCAGTCTGAAAATACAGCTGCCATTACCCATAACCAAAGCCAAACAGACTGTGTTTTATCCTTGGAGAAAGCAGAGGGAAAGCTATTTCCTTTCTTCTCCTCCTTTCTTTTTCCACTTCTGAAGACATCAGTAACTTGTGAATTAAAAAGTAAGGGGAGGTGGCTTTGAGCAGGATTCAGATAAAGCCATCATGGGGAGCATGTGGTGCTATTTAAGTTCCCTCTGAACTCTGCCTGTCTGCCTCTGTCCTGTAGTTTTTTTGAGGCAGCTTTTGTTAAAGGCGAGTCGTGCCAATCAATCCTGGCAGGTGGTCTTTTTAGTTCCAGGTGTTGACAACAGGTATTTGCTTTGGTCTCCTACATCCTGTATCACAAAGGGAGGTGGTGAATTCAGCATTTGTTGGCAGAAAGATGATAGATTACATTTGCTGGCTCAACATTCTTTGTCTCCAACCGTTGTTATTCCAGTTCTTGAATTTCTTGGTAAGGAGTAACATTAAGGTGTTGGAAATTCATTGTCCTGTGCAGTGGTGGTCTGTCCACCACCATCTATATTTTCAAAGAAACACTGTGTTCCCTGGTTCTTTATGTTTTGTTATAGGGAAACTTTTATTTTAGCTTCTTTTAATTTATCCTTGAGTTTTAATGAGTTGCACTCTATTTTCATCTTCGTCATTTTTATAGAAATCTGATGGTGAATTAGAAACAGCTGCATCCCTTGCAGACATTTCCTAAAAACTACAAAATGCTTAGAAGGAATCTGCTTGCTAGTGTCTAGGAAAGGACCACTGGGGATAGTTATATATTTGTGTACCTTTATTAAATTAGATTAATTATCTGAGACCATGAAATATCTCACTACCTTTTTATTTTTTTTTCTGCTTTCCTTTCATATACCATGTCATCTATGCCACATTGATTCCAATGGAGTAGGATAGTTCAGCTGGAAGGGACCTAAAATGATAATTAAGTCCAACAAATGAGCTGAGCTTCAAAACAGGCATGAACCTGTCAAGGCAGACTTGTGTGGTTTCCCCTCATAATCTCATTAGCAAAATTACCTCTTTGGGCTCTTTTCCCTGCAGGTTGAATTACACGCTGCAACAGCACAGCCTCTCTGATCTGTGGACTTGGAAGAAAAAATCCAGGCCATATTCAAGTTACAAGTGATATTTCTGTCTACAAGATCTCTCCATCCTCTTTTGGTTCTTCACTCTCCAAGTAGCTTCACATCACAGAATCACAGAATCAAAGTATGAATCAGGTTGGAAGGGACCAAGGGGTTCATCTGGTCTCCCCTCCCTTCTCCAGCAGGGTCATCCCAGAGCTCAGGGATTGTATTTCTGGAATATCTCCAGTGAGGAGACTCCAGCCCCTCTCTGGTCTCTGTTCAGTGCTCAGTCACTGCACAGTAAAGAAGTTCTGCCTCCTGTCCAGCTGGAACTTGCTGGGATCAGTCCCTGCCTGTTCCTCTGGTGCCATTGCTGGGCCTTGGAGCAGAGCCTGCTCCATCCTCCACCAACCTTCCTTTAGATACTTATATATTTGTGATGTGTGCCATTGCCTCATAGGTTTTATTTCAGTGCCTTTTAGCCAAACTTTATCAAGAATTTTGCAGTCTTTATGCACCAGACCAAATAACACTTTTGTTTGTTTGTTTGAAATGGGTTTTTTTTGTTGTTGTTGTTTTTAATCTTTCTTAAAATATGGTTAAGGTTTCAATATCGACGACCCAGAGAGGGGAAGAACCCATTAAAATGGTGGCAAACACACTGAAAGGCTTCCTCTAAAATGGAAAACTGTTTTGACTTTTTGCATTTTATTCTCAAAGAGAGGTCTTTTATCGACTCCAGCTCAGCACCTTGGAGAGAAAAAAGATACCTTGAAAAATGCTTTTAAACCCTGAGGTTGGCTGAAGGGTTTTTTTTCCTTCTCCCTAGACTTTGTAAACACTTTTCTCTGTAAAAATAATGCACATAATTGTGGGGTCTTCCATCTTTTTATAAGCAATATAGTCCAACTATTATAAATCTCAAAAAAAGTGTTTTTATTTTTGGTCTTTTCTCTTTCTTTTCCCCTGTTTTTGGATGGAAGTTACCCATTTAGGGAATAAATGCAGAACACAAAGATGTCATTTTCTTTCTTAAACAAGGTCAGTATGCTGACAATAAGGGCACTTTAAAAGCTTTCTATTGTGCATGTGTTCATGGGGGAGAAGGAGCTGATCAATGTCCTTTAAGGTTTGCAGGTTTCTTTTTAGGACTTTTCCTTGGGTTAATTTTTTTTCTTCTTATTCTTTCTCTTTTTTTCCCCCCTGTTAAAAGTGAACTACATATTTTATTTTCCAAGGAGGAAATAAAACATCAGTTATATTGCCATATTCTAGTAAGCAAGCAAAATTAATCTGGTCAAGCTTTGAATTCAGGTTTTTGTCTTCTACTTTTACTAGTTAAGAAACATCTCAGCAATATTATATATATAAAAAATCTGTTTATTTGCTTTGCAGCACAGATTGATTCCACATCCTGCAAACCATGAAGCAGAGCTGAAGTTTTATTAAAGTATTGCTCAGAAAGGCCATATCATGAACACTTTCTTCAGTTGCCAGTTTAGAACTCTTCTTGGTAAACAAGAAACAGGAAAATCCTCCTGGTCTTGTCAGTGATGGTCTCACAACATTAAATTCATCTCTCCTCACTTGACCTCTAGTTCCATGTTAGTCCACCATCCTCAGTTCCCATAGGAGTCAGTGAAAATAAATTATTCCAACTTCTTATTTATTTATTTATTTAATTTATTTTTATTTATTTATTTCTGCCTTTAGTCACAGCCTCAAAGTGTTTTTGATTTGTGCTGTTCTGTTGGTACCTGGTTATTTCAGCAGGAATGAGGACAAACAGAATCATAGAATGGTCTGGTTTGGAAGGGAGCTTAAAGATATTCTCATTCCAACCCCCTGCCATGGACAGGGACACCTTGCAGGTTGTCCAGAGTCCTGTCCAGCCCCTGATTCACAGACTGATAGACAGTTATTGCTCTATCATGACATTTAACTTGCCTAGAAGTATTTGATAGTACTGATTGCATAAATACTATTGTTTAAAAGACCACCTGTGCTTAGGAGTAGGCATGTTATAAATATCAAGATATGCTGAACTGATTCAAAAGGTAAAGCTTGAAAAAACAACACCACTAATGCATAGAGAATAATAATGCTGCAGATGTTGGTGTGATTTAACTTTGCTTAGGAAAATAAAATTACTTGCACTGTTAAGATATGCAGAATTGTGAAGTAAATTACATGAAAAAGTGTGAAATTTTTGGAAGGGCCACACTTCCAAGTTTTTCTAAATAAACTTTTTTCACTTAATGCTGCTTGAAAACCCTGAACCCAGCAAAGTGTCTGCATTATCAGTGTCAGTATCTGGCCTGGCAACCACTCCAGCAAAGGCTGAAGTTCTCTGTGGAGGTGGTTGGAGCTGCTCATGTGTTTGAAGCAAAGAACGTCCCTCAGAGCTTAAAATCAATCTCAAAATCTCTTTAAAAAGCTTAGGAGACCTCAGCCCTATACATCCACAGCCAGGCATAGGTGGAATTCATGATCCCAGTGCAGTGACAAATGGGGCAATGCAAGAATGGCACTGCACTTCTCCTGCTCCCATCTCTTCTAGGTATTTATAACAGTACTTTAACATAATTTTGATGCTGATTTCATTACTATGTTTAAAGGAAGATCAATGTAAATGTATGATATCAGCTACCTCATATAAAAGGCTTTTATATAAGCAGGTGGTTTTGGACCTTGCCTCCAGCTATACCTTTTGATCATTTAGAAGGCTACTGATGTACCCCAGGCAACTTACGTAAAACAGTTATTTGTACTCATTTAATGCTATACCTTTAAACACCCCTTTAATCTATTTGCAGCTGTAAAAGGCTCACAGTATGGAAATGCTTGAAAGGAATAGGCTTCACTTCCACAATTAGGCTGAATTTTTTTTTCTGGATAGAAATCTTGCCCTCTTTCTTCAACTTGTGGAATCATGTGCACATCCAAACACACACTCAGAACTTACCTGTTCTGAGAAAATCTCTAAGCAGAAGCTCCTGCATCAGAAAGAGATGGCAAAGGACTGGCTGAGCAGGGATTTCTATGTGTATTCCAGGAGGTGCACTTTAGTGTGTCAAACAGTTCAGGAAACCTGTTAATCTTCACAAATACAATTAAATATGTTTGTACTTACAGCAAAAATGCTATAATTTCTGTTTATTTCTTATTACTGTGTGTAAGCTCCATCTGCCAGACAGTGCAAACCAGTTAATAACATGGTCAACAATGAAAACACAGACCAGAGATTCCTGACTGAGATTTACCTGACTAGTTTGTCCCAAGGTTTGCAAACCACTGAGAAAAGAGTCTAGTGAGTTAATTCTTTATTCATTTGTGTGATTGAACCAGATATTCTGTTTTTTCTCTGGTTTTGTTGCCCAGGTCATAACAACAAACAGTAAAGTCCAGGTAAGATAAAAAGCACTTTATGCAGCTTAATAATGTAATTTTAATTTATGCTGTGTACTCATGTGCTCTGTGCTGTGATCAGCGATATATGTGCACAGCAAGTCCATTTTATTAATGCCTTTAATTGCTTCCAGAAGGTTCTGGTGTTTTATTCTGTCAAACCAGCCATAGAAAGACAATTAGATATCAGTTAACACATTTACTCTTCTTATTGTTTTTTGATAGGAACCATCATAAAACAATAAAAATGTTCCTTCCCCATAATGATATTCTGGGGATCCAGGTGTTCTGCATGTTAGAACAAAATTACTGCCTTTACTAAATAAAAGCTTTGTAGCACTGTGGCAGCAGAGGTGGAAGGGATGTAGTGAAATAGTTACATGTTCATATGTAATTTTCCCCTGTAGATTAATTTGTGGAAGGTGCACATTTAGATATGCACACACACATGAACATGATTTTTCTTTTTTAGGCTTCAAAATGATGTAATCCATGAGCAGATCCATTTCTGTAGCTTTTGGTGTGGTATCTTTGGATACTAAAACCAAACAGGGATCTCTGAATAAACCAGTGATAGAGCTTCCTTTTCTAGTTAATTTCTGCTAAAGTTACATTTTGAAGAGAGAAATGACATCAGACCCCAAACTGGCCATTTGTCTTCCCATTGACTGTGAAGGAAGTCTGGCATGAGTTTATCTGCAGATATTTGTTCTGTTGACATTTAATGTGATGTGGGATGCATTTTATTCTTTCTACTATTTTTTTTTAGTAAAGTTCAGGACAGAAAAGTCTTACTGAATAACTACTTTTATTATTGCTGTGAATACTGATACCAGAAAATAATTTTGATGAGCACAGTGAATTCCATCCTGGGATCTGAGAGTAATTTATGCTCAAAATTCTCCTACTTGAAGGCTATTCTGCAGTTTTAATGACTAAAATCCTTCTATTTTTCTAAATTTCAAATGGAAACCTTTTATTCACAGATTCTTTGCCCAGATATGCAGATAGAGTTTGTGTTTCATGACATATTTCATTTATCTCTCCCTGATTATTCATCATAATCAGAGACCGGATCATAAATATAAATTGATTCAGAAGATGATGCACAATGGAAAAGGATGCCTCATAGAAAATGAAAGCAGAATTATAAAATCAAAGCAAGTGAGAACAAGAAAAGAAATTAAAACAGTGTAAAAGATTCAAATGCAGTCAGGGAAAAAGTGGAGTAAGTTGTGAATGTGAGTTGAACAAAAAGATGTGGAACAGATTGTTTACCTCAGCCACCATCCAGGTTCAGTGAGTCCTCCTTGCTTGGATCTACATAACCTTCCCCATGGATTTGCTTTCTGTAGCATCCTTGTTATTCGGCCAAACCTAATCCAAACCTGATTTGCCCCAGATTTGCTTGTTGAATTTGTCAGAGAAATCTGCCAACTCTAAAAGGAGTGAATGAATCTTATCGGCAATTTCTTTTTTTGTTATTCTTCAGCTTTTATCTGAGAGCTGGAACACCTAAGTGATTAGCTCTTAATGACAATTTAATCTTGTAAATGTATAGATTGTATGATTTATAACCACACTGCAATGTGAAATATGTTATTGATGTTTGTGAGGATAGACACATATATGTTTATTTAAAGCACTATGTTTATGAGATTGTCACAGAAACCTCTCTCTATTCACACAGATTCTCTTGGCAATCTATAAGGGACTTCAAGAATAACTGCACTGATAACTCTTTCATCCATCTTCCCCTGTGTGACTCTGACCCAGACAGCTTCCCTTTCACCCAGGATATTCATTCTTGTTTCTTTGCTATTGCATTAAATAAATCAGCATCCCATCACCTTTAACTATATTCTTTTTGATTTTGAACAGCTCACTCCTGTCAGTTCCCATCTTCCAGTCCTGACTGCTGCTTCACCATGTTCCTGTCACTTTGCAATACTCACATTCACAACCTGCACCAGTAATTCCTGCTCTTTCCCTGGAGATGGAGATTGGTCTTTTGGCTTTGCCATGAAGCTCAGAAATCCCTGTATAATTTTCCAGCTTTCCATGCATTTTCTAAATGATCTTTTATTGCACAAGCTCTCTGTTTATGGCATTAAGGACAAATGGATTATGTGTTGTGCATTAGCATTTCCAGCTGTCCAGAGCACAGTTTGTTCTCTCAAGCTGTGCAAGTAGATCCTGTCCATGCTCCATAAAAATTGTAGCAACACTTTCTATCAGGGAAAACACCATTCAGCAGCAAACAAATACTGATGATTGAGGCCAGACAGTTCCAAACATCTGAATCTTCACATTTAGCAATTAACATGATACGGCTCCTCCAAACCTTTTCAAAGTGTAGGTCCTTGACAGTCATTACATTGGGAATTCACAGACTTCACTGAAAGCTCTCTTTGCACCTTTGCCCAGATGTTTCTCATAAGAAAAGGCAATTATTTATACTTTTCTCTCTTAATAATCCCCTCTAATATTATAGGGATGTTTAAGAACTGTCCTTAGTGCAAAGGGCTTTGAACTAAACACCTTTGGGTTTAAAAGCATCATCTGCTCGGTCAAAAAGATCCAAACATTTACAAGTCAACAGGAACAACTCATCTCATTGTGGATCAACTGTTCTGTGGATGAATGAATGAACAAACAGAATGCTTGTTCATCTTCATCATAATTATTCACTGAGGTCTGAATACACAGAAACTAAGGTCAGACACTTGAGAAGTCTGCAAATACCATGATTTTATAAAATAGAACACCTGGTTCGACTCGTCTTGTAGCTGGAGGACCAAGAATGAAAGCAAAGAAATGTAAATATTCCATGCTTTGTCACAAGATTTCTGTCTGCCTCTGAAGGAGACCTTTGGATCTCTTTTGCTCTCATTTTCCAGTTTGGAGAATGGGAGTGAAGTCAAGCTCCTGGACTGTGTTTCTGAACCTGTCAATAAATGCACTGGGATTTCAGACTTAAAGCAAAACAGTTCAGTGGCAGGTTAATGATAACAGAAATTGGTTAACAATTATATTTATGTGTGTGTGTATTTGACTGGAGAATATAGACAGGTGGGCATAATTTTTTTGTTTTCACACTGATGAATATGTAAAGAAATGGATTCACTGAAGTTGACCGTGGCAGTGAAGATAGAAGAGATGTAAATTTACAAGCCAGTAATCAGATGCCACCTTCTGGTTCATGCAGAGAAGGAGAAAATCAATAGTCCTTATACAAATAAATCAGACTGATTTATGAGATCTGTCTGCAGTATCTGTACATGCAGAGAGGGGTGTGGAATTGGTTATTTTCTGTTTATGATCACTCAGCCACAGAACATGATCACACAGGCTGGAAAAGAGATTCTCAAAAAGTGACAAAGAAGGAGCAGTGAAGAAAGAGAGAAAGAAGGAGTGGAGAGAAAGAATAGTGGAGAAGGGACATCTTTGTTCTAGAAAGGGAACACAGGTCATCCCTAGCCCATCAGGGATCCCACAGTGGATCTTGCTGAGTCCCAGGGGCTGCTGAAGTGAGATTGAAGTTTCTGAGCATTCCTTGCTCCCACTCCTGCCGGGACATCTGGTCCAGCATCATAAAAAATATATATGTACATAAAAGATTTGTACAAAAGCTATCCCAAAATCTAGTGCAAGTCTGAAAGTGACCTAAACAATAAAAACCCACAAAAAACCCCAAGTCTGCTGAAGCAGTTTTTCTAATGTTTCTGCTCTAGGATCCCATTCTAAGAAACAAATTAGCAACACTTGGAACTAACATCTGTTTATGCTATGGCAATTTAAAAACTGAGAATGATAATTTTACTTTAAATGCATTATTTACAAAAACTGATTTAACTCCTGTTTAAGGTGATACTAGGATAAATTTTAAAATATGTTAGAGGCACCATTTGTCATTATGTAACAATACAATTTCAATAAATTGAAAAAAATGCAGAATCAAATTAATCTCTTCATACATTTGAGCTAGCAAATTAGTCGTCTTACAGGTAAGACAGGTAAGAGTAGAAAAGGAAATTATTATAACATTTTTAAAGAAAAATGCTTTAAATCACACCTTATTAAGTATAACTCAGCAGATTATCTGATGCATTCCTAATACTATTGTCTCTGCAAGAAAATAGAAGAGAACATACACACCTTTGCTGTTACCCTCTAAATAAGTAAAGCTGAACAAGGACCTAAGTATTTGCTTGGTTAGGGTTTAAATAAATTTTAGGCTTTAAAAATATGCAGAATTTCCTCCTAACTTTTCAAAGGTAAATATTTTTATTTTCTGTTTTTTGTTTAATTACCTCTTCTTTCAGCTTATAGAAAATAATTTTCACTTTAATTCTGTAGTTTATTCATCAGTCACCTGGCGTTGCTCCAACTGCAATTTCATTGTTGATTTAAACAGCTGCAAGCAGGAGCAAGAGAGGGGAATATTTATCTAATGAGAGCAGCTCTGTACTGTTGATGTTGTGTAATTTCATTGGAATCCCCATACCCACAGAAACAGACTTGGTAGAAAATGAGAGTAAAATGCCAGTCACTATCTAGCCAATATTATTTCTCTTGTCTAAGACAATGAAAAGGCTAAATATATGTATGAAAATCTATATATTTATTTAAATAAATTAAAAACTTTTTAGTATTTTCCTTGGGTTACCAGAAAGTACCAAAAATTACTATATATTTTGTGTTTTAGTAGCCAAGAATAAACAATGAAAGCAGAATTCTATTCTTTGAAAAATAAGAGCACCAGGTGAAGAGCAGTGCTGAGTTTTACCTGCATTTTAAAATTATTACTAAAATAGACATTTTAATGCACAATGATATATTTCAAACTACTACAGTTGTAATTTGCCAAAACACATGGTTCATTTTCATTTGAGTTCAACACAGTCCTCCACAGAGGAAAACACCTGTGGTCATTAAGAGATTTCTGTGATTAAAATCTTGCCCAAAATTTATAGTATTTGCCTGTTGAGTAGCAGGCTATGCCTGTTTTCTTGTTTTTCTCCTCCATATTAAGACTATTTTGTCCTGGTTTAGGAACACATGTACAGTTTTCTTGCACTGACTTTACAGCAGAAACACAATTTTATTTTAACTGAAATGAAGGAGTGCCTATTTCAAATCTCCGAGTTCCTGATTCAAACCAATCTAGGGAAAATTCTTTAAAGGAGCTTATTTAATATTAGTAGACAGATCACTAATAGGTTGCAAAGGGAATGCAGAAAGCCTGAAGACCTGTAAGATTACCAAGATGTGCCTTTGTATTTATCCATGTGCATCCCTAAACTAACTTACATGTTCAAAGGTGTTTGTGCTGTTTTCAAACCCAGACAATATGCAGATATTTGGTGTATGGTCACATGTGCTGCCTGTCTGGCTACAACTCCAGGGAAGTCTTTAAGGCTTATTTGGTTTGTCCTTCCTAAATGAACAGGAAAAATGTAATGGTGGTTCTGATACTTGCTTAGTTAGCTGGCTCTGAAACCCAGAAAGACAAAAGTATGGATTGTTTTCCTCATATTTTAGTACCACATTTTTTCTAAATATTGCACTGATATCGACAATATATCATAGGAAATTTCCCAGCCAAAATATTAAGGTCAGCAACTAAACCTATGGAGGTTAAGATCTAAGTTCCTTTTATTTAATAAGTAGCTTTAAGTTTGTGGAAAACACTGGTGAAATCTGAAAACCTCCAGAGGCAGAAGTTGAGCAAAGCAGTTATACTGACCTGGTTGCTGGTTTGGATTTGGATCTCATCCTTCACCCCCCCAGAAATCCCCATGGTGTTCTTGGTTTGGGCACATGAGTGAAGAGCCACAGGAGCTGATATTGCTCATCTGTTCATCATAACTTGTCAGTCAGAAAAACCCTGGTCCTTCCTGAGGAAAAGACTGATGTAAATGAAGAGTTTAATCACTATGCTGTTGAGTAAAAGAGGATCACTGAGGAAATCAGGGCTGCAACAATCCAAAATTAGCTGTGTCAGGAGAGAAACACAGGGAATTATCAATATTGTTGGAAGAATGCACTCCTTTGGTCAACACTGTCCCATGAACTTTCTCCTCACAGAGTTAGTATGGCTCATGGACATTTCTCAGTAGGCAGTTTGTCCATGACCAGAATATATGGGGAAGCAAGAGAGTTTCATGACATGAATGTGGCCATTCTTTGCCAGAACTTAGAAGCATAGAGAGCCTTCCAGCTCTTCAGTTTATCTTTAAAAGATGCATCTCAAGAATTATAGTCCCAGAAGCCCATTGACTCTGAGATTTTAAGATGAAATTTTATCAATTAATGCTCTGAAACATTGTGGTATTTTGTGGTTGTCCAAGACAGCAAAGCACTGCCTGATGATTGGTAAGGTCCACTCTGAGGATGTGTTCCTAAGTTAAGGCATTACATTTATTCCTAGAATTTTGACTGGCTCATTCCTCGTGTTTTATGGCTTTTATGCATTGCAGATTTGCATCATTTTTTATCCTGCAATGTGCAGGCGTGTTCCCTTCACAACTGACCTAGTAGCTAATATGTAACATGAATATTTCAAATTATTTCTTCTAAGGCTGCCTGTGTCAAGAATTAATGCCACCTACCCATGTCAAGAACCTTCTTGAACTTCAGTTTTATTGCTTACCTTAAATAATCAAAACAAATTTCATCTGACAGTTTTATTTATTGCTTGTCAGTTTTCTTGGAGTGATAATGAGCTTCTATTCATCCCACCAGGCTGAGATATTTTCATATTTTCATTGACATTGAGGGGCTGGAGTGTGTCCAGAGAAGAGAACAGAGCTGGGGAAGGGTCTGGAGCACAAGTCTGGTGAGGAGCAGCTGAGGGAGCTGGGGGGGCTCAGCCTGGAGAAAAGGAGGCTCAGGGGGACCCTTCTCACTGCCTTCAACCCCCTGACAGGAGAGTGGAGCCAGGTGGGGGTGGCTCTTCTACCAAGAAACAAGCAATAGGACCAGGAGAAATGGCCTCAAGTGGCTCCACAGGAGGTTTAGATTGGATATTAGGAAAATTTTCTTCACAGAAAAGGTGGTCAAGCCTTGGAACAGGCTGTCCAGAGCAGTGGTGGAGTCAATTCCTGGAGGGATTTAAAAACCCTGTAGATGTGGCACTTGGGGACACGGTTTAGTGATGGCCTTGGCAGTGTTGGGGTTAATGATTTGACTTGATAATATTAGAGGTCTTTTCCAAATCCAAAAAGTCGTATGACTCTTTATGCATAAAGTCTCATTCCTGGAATGTGTTCCTTGAACAAGAGGAATCTGAATGTCCCAACTCATGTTCCAGCTTGGTTTGTTCAGTTTCATGGACAGCAGTGACACAGGACCTCAAAAGCTCAGTGACCTCCTGTGTCATGTGAACTTTGGCTGCAGATCCTTGGTCAGGGCAGCTCTGGCAGGGATTAGGGGAATTACATTACAGAAATGTATTTCTACATCAATAGCTGTGAACTGGCCACCTCACACCACTCCAGGTGACTCTCCAGCCCTGAGCATGTGTGCCAGGTGAAATCTTCAGAACATGATTTGAAGTGATAATATCTCCATTTGATGGTAAAAAAATGAAACAATAGTACTTGCACCATCATCCATTCATGTTGCTTAAAATTCCAGTTATGTATCCCACATTTTGCCATCCTTTTGTCTCATTTCACACCCTGTGTGTTGGCACCATATTCAAATAAAAATGTTTGTAAAATGTGTTTCTGCAAAATATTCAAATAAGTTAGATGTACAGTTAGATGATCAGTAAATCTGTCCTGTTTGCTATTATTGAAGGGACTTGTCAATAATACCTTATATACAAGAATGTCTCTAACCTTAAATTTAAAAGTTTTTCAGATACTTTTGTAAGACATTCCAGACACCTGCTGTTCCTGTCTGCATCAGTCTCATGGCATTAAGTAGGAGTGTTAAAAAAATCTTCACACCTGGAAATATTCTGTCAAGGAATTTAATAGAAATCACACTGAAAATATATAGATCAGCATATAGAACAACTAATCTCCTTTAGAATAATATATTCAATCCTATGGAAGGAAAAATATCCATTGTTCAATTTTAAGCACCTAGCAATTTTTGAGAATTTTTTTTTTCCCCAATGAAATTCAATGGGAATTTCCCATATGAGGCTGATACCAGAAAATCACAGAATCACAAAATGATTTGGGTTCAAAGGGACCTGGAAGGTCACCTCATTACAATCTCTCTGCCATGGGCAGGGACACCTTCCACTATCCCAGGTTGCTCCAAACCCCATCCAACTTGGCCTTGGACACTTCCAAGGATGGGGCAGCCACAGCTCCTCTGGGCACCCTGTGCCAGGGCCCTACCACCTTCACAGGGAAGAATTTTTTCCTAACATTTAATCTAAATTTAATTAATATAAAATATCTAAGGATGAGTGATGAAAAAAGTGAAGACTTTGCAACCAGCTCATGACATTTCCTACAGATCTTGACCTCTAGATCTAGATCTACACCTAGAACTGAGATGACATTAAATGTGCTGTAATCCACCTCTGAGTGGCAAAATCTCTTACCAGCAGGCAGAATAAGAGTTACTTCCAGAGGTGGATGTGCCCAGTGTGCAGGCCCTTGCTGAGAAAGAAACTTCCAGCAGAAGCCTGACAGCAGAGTGGGCTGAGATATTAAATGCTAGGCTTAAAAAGATTAAAAAAACAAAACAACTTTTCCAGTGCTCTGATTAATGTCCCTGAAAAATGTGCTTTAAAGGAGCTGGTCAACTTTCATCTGAAGAGGTCAAGAAGGGAGAGACACCTTTAGAGCACACATAAAGAGGGAATAACATTCAGTTTGGGTAGTGCCTTACCTGATGAATTCTGATTGCATCCTCATTTGACTCGTTTAAACTGTTACTAAATGTTCTTTAACACCCAGTGAACTAAACACATTGAGGAGAACTTAGTTTGAAAGCTATTATCGTATTCATTTCTTTTACACTTCTGAGAACATTGCTTATGGCACCTTACGAATTCCTGTGAATTCCCTTTTTAGTACCTTAGATAGAGGGTGTGAAAGAGAATATGATCAAAATTAATGCTGAAACATCTCCATAGGCAAAATACTGCCTGGAAAATCAGGCCTTAAGGAGAATTCACTGTTCAGCTTTGGCTTTACATTCACAGCTCAGTGTATTCTAAGTGTTTTATATGGAAAGTAACATAGATATGAGTGCCTAGTTTCCCAGTGAATTAGGAAATCCTACTGTTCTACCGCTTTGTGCAAAGTATTGGAAAACCAGAGATGATACACAATGTGTAAACTGCAAAGGCTCTCTTGTTCAAAGACATTGCTTTCCCATTAACTGCAGGCCTCAAGACCTTCAGATGAAGTCTGAACAATCACAGAATCATGGAATGGTTTGGGTTGGAAGGAGCCTTAAAAATTGTCTAGTTCCACCCTTCCACGGGCAGAGATGCCACTCACTATCCCAGTTTGCTCCCAGCCCTATCCCACCTGGCCTTGAACACTTCCAAGGTTACAGGGGCAGCCACAGTTTCTCTGGACATGTGATAATGACCAGCTGGAATTTTATAAGTAAGTCAAACAATAACTTTTTTAAATCAATTTTTTTCCAGTCCAAGGTGAAGTCAAATAATGGACACAGTGCATCTATTGAGAGGAGTAGCACTAGAGTGTTGGTATTTGGAATCAGAGATATGTGTAATTCAGGTGTTTATGTCTGTAGATTAGATGTTTAGGTTAGATGTGTGGTTTCATCCCTGAGTTGTGCCTTATCAAACAATAGTAAACAGTCTAAAAGGCAAAACTGTTCTCTCCATTCTTTGCAGAACCGAAGGGTGAATGTACAAAATTGGAGCTTCTGAGAGGTTTTGTATAACTAGAATATCACTGAAGTGACTAAAAAAATTAACCAAGAGGTAAACTTTTTGCTAAATTCATACTCCCACTGATGTTCTGAGAGCAAATCTTCTTCTTTAATGCATCATTTTAGACAGCCAGTTGGAGGTGGTAATATTCAAAATGAATGGTATTTCAATATTTCTACACCCAGGTGTGGTTTGAGGCTTGCTGGATGTAATTTTTTTTTCAGTTAGCTTCCCTTTATATTATAGGATCTTCTCTGATTAGCAAAAAGTCTAACCAAGACAATATCATGTCCTCTGACATGAGATGGTTCTGGGGATAATCAGATCTAGGAAAAGTTAAAGTATCATGTAGAAATGCAACCACATTTGTATAATGTATCTCTATGTACAAAGCAGATATCTGTAATCATATGATCTAACTCTCTACAGAAAGAAAGGAGAAAGGA
Source organism: Muscicapa striata striata (assembly GCA_030060385.1). Lineage (NCBI taxonomy): Eukaryota > Metazoa > Chordata > Aves > Passeriformes > Muscicapidae > Muscicapa > Muscicapa striata. The sequence goes on from JAREIS010000144.1 coordinate 60,591, forward strand.
GAAAACGAAGAGGGGAGAAAAGGCATTGTTAGGAATCACTGCAGCTCATTTGAAATAAATATCTTAGAAGGTCAGATGAATTATTTGCTTAAATTCCCCTTGCTCTGTGTTGGCTTTGCTGAGTATTGCAGGAAACCAGCTCTGTGGACACTTTTAGTTGGGCGAGATGTGTTCCATGTGTGGTGTTCATGTCAGATGTCACCTGATGGATATAACCACCTACCACCTCTCCTGGGGCTCTAGCCTGACATTAGACATAGAAACTTGAATATTCTCTGTCTTCAAGAGCAAACCTGACAAACTGGGGGTTAACAGCAGAAAGGAGGCAAAGCATCGTGTACTTTGCCTGTCTACACAATACCCAGATGGCATCAATCTGGTATCCCCGAGAAATCCCTTGATAAATTGCAACATATGAGCAGATTGAGACAGTGGGCTTGCATAAAATCTGATGTGCATTTAGAAGGAGAAGAATACCTCAGATTCCTGAAAATAATCATTATTTTCAAACAGTTCATCACACAATATTCATCAAATGCACTTGGTTTGCATGTGTATGTGTGTGTTTCTCTCCTAATCCTGTCGATTGCACAGTATTTTAAAGTCAGATGAAAGGAAGAGCAAGCAAACAGGGTTTTTTCCATGGCTTTGATGTCACTAATGTTCTGTCAACTGGCTTATTAAACCATACACTCTTAGTACTCTAAGCAAAAGCCTGAGTGCTTTACAAGGTGTCTAAAAATATACTGTGATCCTTAAAAGTATGATCATACTTATCGGACAAGACACTAAATAAAAGATGATGCTCAAGACCTCTTTTATATTTTATTCACCTCTACATATAAGTTTAATCAGAGCAGCAGAATTTTCCATTCAGTCATAGTCGGTTAGGAAGGTCTTGTGGAGTCTGGAGGTGAGGTTTTTACACGGTGTTTTAAAAACAGTTTAAACAACACCATCTAGCTAATTTCCAGCACGGAGCAATCTGGAATGAAAATGACACTGAGAGAAGAAATTGCTTGCAGCATTATTTTGTTGCAATGGAATGCAACAATCCCACAAAGGAACAGGGGGATCAGAGATAAGTGTTGAGCTCACAAGACTTATACATAGTACACAGCAGCTGAAAATCTGTATGGAATCCCAAGTCTAAAGTGATCTGTTGATGTGCTGACAGTGACTCCATTCTTTCCCTGCAAAGAAGATTCTTTCCTGCTCCCATTACTTGAGGCTTTCAACACTTGTCCAACCCCTGCAGAATTCCTGAATTCATCCCATGACATTAAAACTGAATGAAGAAAGGTTGGAAAAAATTTGCCCAATTGGCCAGATTTTTAGCTGATGCAACCTACTATCTCTTATGTGGTGGGACTCAATAAAGATTTGTCTCCAGTCTTTCTTTTAAAAGACATATAATTCTCTGGAGCCCTGAGAAACTTTGCAAGCTACTTAGTCATAGAATCATAGGATGGCTTGGTTGGAAAAGACATTAAAGTTCATTTAGTTCCAAACTCCTGCTATGGGCAGGGACACCCCTCAGGTCCTCGTTCCTGCAACCCATTAAGTGAGAATGAAGTGCTATTCCCCAAGTTTTGACTTAGAATGTCTTTTAAAATAATTACTTCAAATTTTGAGAAGGTTTTGTATTGCAATGAACTTCTGGGTCTGTTGACATTAGCACTGATTCTTTTTGGCTTCTGTGGGACCAGAATATTTTACTTGGTTTCTTTTCCAGCTAAACAGAAAATGTTTCCATAGTGTTTGTTCTATTACCTTATCTCAGGTATGTTTTTTTTCTTTTTGCTGCTGAGTAGCATCCCCAATAAAACTGGGTCACAGGAGTAACAAGAGGGAGCTTCAGAAGACGAGTAGCTCTTGCTCTTTGCCTGCTTTCTGTTTGGTACTCTAAGCCTCTGCAGAGCTTTTAATCCCAGATCTCTGGGTGGAATTCAACAGGCTTAGCAACAAAACATAAAAGCTTACCAAAAGCACCCCAGAAAGGACTGTATTCTGTCTGCCTTTTTCCTAGCTGGTCGTTTATTCTTCCTGCTTTCATATCTATCATTTTTAATTACTTTTCCTCATTTTTGGAAGCCATGTACTCTTGCTTTGTATATGAAAAAAATCATCCAGCTTGATAAACCCATGCAGTCATGCTGTCTGGAGAATCTGCATTTCTACTTCCAAAGGCAGCCTCCAGGTCAGCACATGAAAATTCTGAGGTCAAAATGTTGTCAGTAATGAGATCTCAGTATTTCAAAAGTTCACATAGCTCTTTGTACAATGCAGGAGAATCCCTCTGTTTCCTCTGGTGCTGTTTCATGTTAATTTGGAAGCTGCAAACCAGCATGAAATGTTTCAAATAAAACATCAGTTCATCTCGGATCCTAATTTATGGCATTTGCAGAGCACTGGAGTTAAAGCTGTTGAATTCTTAAGAATGAGAAAAAGACAGTATGTTTACCTAAAGAGTTCAGCAGAAAAATGAGAAGTGAGTTAATTGCAAATGTTCCAAATACATCACTTACATGGAGACAGGATCTATTTTTCCTGCTTTACACTTCCATTATAAAAGGTGTAATAAATAATTACTTGTTTTATCAATATTTTTCCTCCTTCCCTCCCTTTTCCAAAGGGTACCTAACATTGCAGGTATAAATTAAAACCCATGAGACTTGTTCACCTTCTTCTGGTAGCCCTTGGAGCAGCTCAGATGCTCATGACACACTCATTCCAATTTTGCAATACACGTCATGGCAGAAGGAGGGGATCTGGATGTGTTTGTCCCTTAAAACAGAGAAAACTTTGTGTTCTAACACCCAGAAGTTTTTTACCAAGTCCTTGAGGAAAAATTGACACCAGCAGTCCAACAGACCTGGAGATAAAGGTTCCAAAAACAGTAAATCCTGATCACCTGGAAACCTTGATACTTTTATGACAGAACAGCTTATTTTAAAGTTTGAACCACTTACTTTCATCTTTCCTTCCTCACTTATCCTCCAAAGCTTTGGAGTATCAATGAGCAGGAAGTAGAGAGCAAAGGGGTTATGAGAAAATTTCTTATGCTTCTTCAGCTAAACAAAATGTGGACAACATAAATAATGTAAATTTAAGAAGTAGCTTTTTTCATTAGGCATTGAGGTCTTGAGTTTGTGAGGAGACAAGAACTACATGAAGGTTAACAAATGTTAGTGTAAAAGAGGGAGTTGAGAGCAAACTCTTCTTTCCAACTTCAGAAACATTTCCTTGAAAGCCAAATACTTAGAGGCTGGCCTCTCATTCTGGGGTGTCTTATGTTCAAAAGTATGAGAACCCTTTTTGTTTTAAAACAGTTCTTAAATTATTTTAGAATACACATTATGGCTCTAAATGTGCCACCTCTATAATTTATTCACAAAACATGTTATTTGAGCATCTATAGTCCAAAATCCTAGAGATTAGAGAAGCAGGGATCTCTCAGAGCTGAACCCAAGCTCTGAACCCTTAGAGTTTTGTCTGCTATTGATGTTTGCATCCATCTGAAAATGCTGACAAACTGGACTTCCAAACCTTCAGAAACAACCCAGAGATGCAAGAAATATGATTTCCCCCCTGCTTTTCACTCCTTTAAATAAACCCAGCAGGGTATATCAGATGTAGATTGAGGATTAAGTTATAATTACAATCAATATCTTTTCCATGCCCCATTCTCCAAATAATATATATTTCAGTCAGTGCACTTTGGGGATTTATCTCTGTGAGGCCCATTTCTGCCCAAATCAGTGTGTCTTTGCCTTTGATATTCCCACAGTGTTCACATATACCCTCAAACATACACAGCCCTGGGTAATATGTCTCCAATGCGATGAAATCAATGGGAACACAGCCTTTTTTGCCTGACAGTATTGTCAGGGTGTATTATCTGGTTTAGGCTGTGGCTTCAGTTCATAGCAGTCGTCAGTTAAATTTTCCTTTCTGAAGCTGAGCAAAGTGTGGTAATGTCACAGCCACAGGCGACTGCCGCTCACAGGACGGTTTACCGGTGCAGCTTAGCCTCCTGGCTTGTCACACTGTATATATCTCAGGGTCTTCTTTTCCTTCCTACTCAGAGATTTCCAAGAATGTTGCCTGGAGCAGTCATGGGATGCAAAAAAAGAGAGATTTTTGTTCTGCACTTAGCAACATTACCACACTTCACACTCAGTTTCTGATAAGGGGAAATTTAACTGACTGCTCTGAACTAGATATACCAGATAATACACTCTGACAGTGCTGTGGATAAAGGCTGGCAAACCTACTAATTTATATTTTATTATCCCTGCACTTGGCTTAATCTGTTATCTCCTACTAAACGTTAGCAAGCTCACAAAGAGCTGCACTGAACAGCAGAAAATGGAACCACAAACACGTCTTGAACACAGGGTGGCTTCTGTGCCAGAGGGTAGATGGGGCATTTTGGCTACCCAAGCCTCCCAAAAGTGAACCCACAGCACTGATGCATGGCCTGCTCTTTAAACCAAGGTTTGTATCCCCATACAACCACCAGTCTGTCAATGCAGAGTGGGATTTTTTTCCTCCCTAGGTCTCTGAAGGGGCGTTTGTTCCATCTGTAGGTGTTCAAGAGAGAGGTTCATCGGGAGAGCTGTGGTTGTCAACACAGCCCACAGCTCCAGCTATTTCAGAAGAGGGTGATATACACAGATCAAAATGCTCCCTTGATTTCCAGTCTCCAAGGAAAGGCAATGTGAGTTGTAGCAGGTGGTGATCAAGTTTTAATCTCCTCAAGGTTGAATTTCAAAGTTCAGCATCTTGCACAGCCTAACCTGCTGTGTCAGTTGCCCATTTTTTTTTCTTGATGCAATCAACAAGAAAGAGCCATTTTCAAATTAATATCTACAGAAGAATGTTCAGTATATGTTATAGCTGATTATCTGTAGAAAATAACTTCTTCTGTCCCTGAGTGAAGGTAGGTCAAGGAACCAAACCAAAGAAAATATCATTAAAAGACAGTTTACTTAATTACCTGAGAGACAACCTTCAGGGGGAGGTTCAACAGCTGCTGTGTTGGTTTAAGGATTTGGTTATTCCGTATCTGCAGTGAATCTATGGTCATTATACTGAGCCCAAAAAAACCAGGAAAGATGAATTCTCTCTGTAACAGACATAAAGCAAGTCTTTCAGCATGACATAAATGGAGATTATAGACCCAAAATGGCCTTCCCTCCTTTTCCTCCCTTGGGAAAAGTGCATTTTATTGCTCCACAGTCAAGTATACCCCTTTATCTCTTGCCCACTGTGGTTGGAATATTTTCCTTCCTTCCTTCCTTCCTTCCTTCCTTCCTTCCTTCCTTCCTTCCTTCCTTCCTTCCTTCCTTCCTTCCTTCCTTCCTTCCTTCCTTCCTTCCTTCCTTCCTTCCTTCCTTCCTTCCTTCCTTCCTTCCTTCCTTCCTTCCTTCCTTCCTTCCTTCCTTCCTTCCTTCCTTCCTTCCTTCCTTCCTTCCTTCCTTCCTTCCTTCCTTCCTTCCTTCCTTCCTTCCTTCCTTCCTTCCTTCCTTCCTTCCTTCCTTCCTTCCTTCCTTCCTTCCTTCCTTCCTCCCTCCCTCCCTCCCTCCCTCCCTCCCTCTTTCTCTCTCTAATTTCCTTCTCTCTTCTTTTTTACCCCATCCCTTATCCCAAATTCACCAACATGTTCTTGTGCTAGAAATTCAGGGACTAACTCTGACTTGCATTCCAAGTGCATAATTTACAAATAAAACCTTGTAAGTTTTGTGGACCATCTGACTTTTGTCATTCCTTTTTGACCACAAGCATCTGCATCTCCTGAGCGTCCCTTGCCCTTAAGGATGGGATGCCACAGCATCACTGTAGGGATGGAAAGAATCTGAACTGGAAAACACACTATGCATTTCAGAGAGGTTGCAGTCTTGAGGTCCTTCTCAACAAACCATGGGAAAGAGATGCTGAGGGCCACCTCAGGACCCCAGATATTATTCTTAGATCAAATATTATAAGACATTTGAGAGATTTGAGAAGATATTTGCTTCTAATTAAAATTTTAAATACAGACAGGTCATACTGGTTTGTAACAAATAGTTCATTTTGGTGAATTTCGTCTTCTTGAGCTTCAAAAGAGAGTTCTAAAATGTTAAAATTCTCCATTCCAAGTTGCATAAAAGGAAGAATTTATTTTCTGTGTCAGGTAAATATTTGTTTTGAATTTAGAAAAAATTTGCTTAATGTTTTGATCAGAGCTCTCAATTTGTAATGTAAAAAAACTGGCTTTGTCTGGAGTGAAAAGAATTCAATGACACTAAATTCCTCAGACACTGGAAAAATATTTTCTTTATTTGTGATAACATGAATAAAGAAATAAAACATATAGGAAGAAAAAGGATGGAAATTCATATGGATCCATCTAACCTGCCTTTCCACCACACTTAGGTACTTGTGGTGTATTTCCACCTGTCTGTGTAAAAGTATTTGCATCTGTTCTTATTTCTTCAGTTCACCTTCCTTATATTCAGTCCTTTTCACAACACTAGAATAGTCTGCATGCTGTTATTTTACAGCACATTTGTTTTACAAAAGGCTCAGTATTTATTTTATTTCTTTACTCTCAGGGTCACCCTTTGTGCCGCTTCACGATGCTTTGGTATCAGAAAGGACTTTTATAATTTTTTCTATATTTTCCATCAGACATTGTTTATTGTCTGTACCTGCTTCATCAGATGTAGTATCACTGTGATCTCCTTTAGAGATTGCCAGGTATATTTCACCTGTATTTAAAATAATTTTTCATTTTTAACCTTAAGAAAGCCCAAAATGAACTTTCAGATCTAAATTACTCTTTTTCTTTACATTCTTTGATTTTTAACATTGATGGTCTTCACCACTCAGCTTTTCAAATCTATCAAAACACTTAAACTGATTTGGCTTTGCTTCATCTGAAATTACAGAAGTGGTTTTGTTTTGATTTTTCATGACTTACTGACTTCAGAATCAAATATTTTTAGATTAGGATCTTGCTTTCTATCACTTCTGATGCTCAAAAATGCAGACTTTCTCCTACTTAGCTGTTCTTTTTGTCTGGATCAGCATTCAGTAATCATATTGTGAGATACTGATACTGGCTAGATTAAATTTGGCTTTTCCTTTCAAATAAAAACCTCTTCAAGGTAAGCACTCTATGTTTAAAACGAATATGAACTACAACATCCAACGATGATTTTTTTAAAATTTAAAATTTTGTCTTTGGCAGAGTTTAGATCCCATTTAAAGGGGAAGTAATGGTACATATCCTATACATCAGCTAGGTGTGACTCTTGCAAGGCAGTAAAGAGCCTTTTTCCCCTTCCTGACTGTATGTTTAATTTTATCATCTTTGTTCCTCCCTCCATCTGAAATGAGGACATTTCTAGAAAAAATATAACTTAGCTGGAATATGAAAGAAGTAATTTTTGTTTAAGAAACAGAACCTACTAATGTTAAGGAAGAAAGAGAGAAAAGGGTGTAGATTTTGCATGTCTATGTTTAGGTTGCAAGCTGAATTCTTTTTATGTTCAGAGATGATCATCAAAGCACTTTTTAAAGTAGGCTCAATGTAAATGTGAAGACTCCAGGATTGCTTTTTAATTTTTTTTTATCATTCTGTTAATCTGTTGCTAGCCCATGTAATATTAATTTGCTTAATATTTCTAAAAAAATGTCTGACAATTAGAGAATATGGTCTTGGGCATAAATATGCCGGCCTAAGGAATAGGTGATGTGGGTTGTCTTGCTGGCTTGGATATAAATGTCCTGGATGTCATAAGTCAAGTGGTTTGCTATTTCTATACCTGTTTTTAAAATGGGGTAGCCAGTCCCTTCCTCACAAGGGTAGATCAAGAGAGATAAATTTTATAATGATGCTGAACACCACTGGACAGGGAGGAAAGGTGGCTTTGAGCTCCACGCTGTCAATTAGGATCGCCCCAGGGCTTGTCTAAATAACACATGGCTTTTGGAGCTGTTGTGACATTAATGAGCTCTGACACTGCCCCGTTTGTGGCCGTGGCCTGACTCCCTTCAGCATTCCTGGCCCACCTTCCTTCCCATCAGCTGAGGATGGACACAGAGATGCAGCCACACTTTTTGTCATTTATTGTGGTGTTTGCTCCATGTTTGGCATGGGCCCTTGCTGAGGAGTTTAGCAGGGTCATCTTAAAACTAGCCACCTGCAATCTGTGTCCCTTAGACAACAGTAAGAGTAAAGATTTGGAAAAAATACTCCATAAATCCGTGACCCCAAATGCCACAGAACCTCCTCTCATTAGAAAGAAACATATCACAGATCACAGAGGATGCTCTGACTCCTTATAGCAAACTTAAGAGAGGAAATAAAACACTAAGAGCCATAATATGATCCTGGCAAACAGAAGTCCAAGACTTTGTTTGATATCCAAGGTTTTGTCCCAGACCTCTCTGATGAGGAATATTTTTAGACCAAAATGAAGACAATTTTCCAAAGCACAAACAAAGGTCAACTAGAGAAAATTCCTCATTCACCCTAAATCTAGATATGAGATTTAAGTCTAAAGTTTAATTCTGGGAGTACACAAAAGCAGTAAAATGGATTCAGAGCATAAGCGGATTATTCAATCTTATAGTACAGAGAAAATGTAAATATTAACAAGACAATGATGATATCTAGAATAAGAAATATATTTAGAATATAATCATTTTGGCTTAATACTTAAATACTTAAACTTAGATTCCTAAATGCTCAAATACTTTAAAAATTGGAAGAATTTTGTCTGCTGCAGGATTTTGAGAAGAGTTGTGGCTAAAAAGAATACCCAATCGAAAACAGGGCTTTGCAGTTTATTTTATATGACACAGCAACAGTTAGAGCTCAGTTCACTTGGTAACTGTGCCTGTGTTTATACAGGCTCTACTAATCCCAATATCCTGTGATATTCTCCTCACACTCTCTTATTGAGTCATAGAACCATAGAATGGTTTCAGATGGCAGGAACCTTAAAGCTCATCCAGTTCCAACATCCCCCTGCCATGGGCAGAGATACCTTCCATGATCTCAGATTGCTCCAAGCCCCATCCAGCCTGGCCTTGGACACTTCCAGGCATCCAGGGGCAGCCACAGATTCTCTGGGCAGCCTGTGCCAGGACCTGCCCACCCTGTAGGTAAAGAATTTCCTCCTAATGTTGAATCTAAATCTCGCCTCCTTTATTTTTAAATAATTCCCCCTTGTCCTATTAATATCTGCACATGTAGAAAGCTGGTCTCCTCATTTTTATGAGGTCTCTAAAGTAACTGTATTTTGTTTAAAAATCTTTAAAGATACAGGACTCTGTCCTGGTGTTTGAAGGATCACTTCAGAGGTGGGACAGCTGCATTTCAGTCTATGCCTAGTTCATGTTTCATTATTTATGCAAAGAGAAATGGCACCACCAGGAATGACTGAAAGCATTCCACCTCAGGATATGTTCCACACTGATCATGGAGACACCCTTACCAACTGAAAGATAAAAAATTAATCCCCTCTGTACAAAAGAGAGGAACTGAAATGATTTTCACATCCAAAATCCGTGGTGGCAGGGAGGTCCTGCAGGCAAAGGTGAGAGGTTTTCTTTTGGCAGTCTCATAATCCTCCCCACACAGACAATTCAGAAATTATCCATAGTCTCAGTCTCTGAATGTAATTCCAAGATCCACACAATATTGTTTTCTTAAGACTTACATTGTCTAAAATTTTTTTCAGTCCCTTCCACTCCATGATCATGCTGACTAGGATTTATTGTCTTGCAGCCTTATGACAAAATAGGAACTTGTTGGTGATGGTGGGTGTTCATCTGACCTATTCCAGGTTTCCACATGGGCTCAATTGCACTGTGGAAAAGCTTATTCCTTCCATTGTCCACAAGGGCAGCCTAGGACCACCAGCTCATCTCCAAGCATGTAGAGCTGAAGAAAAGGATTCCATTTAAATATGTTTTCCATGCTAATCTGAGTCATGGATAAGATCTCCACTGCAAAGCAACAAAATTAGAGACTCAGCTTTTGCATTTCTTTTCCTGTGTGTCTGTTTTCCCCTCTAACTTCTGATAGATGGTCATTCAGCCTCAGCTTGCAGCATCCAGGGCTCCTCGGGGCATTATTCAGGGCCCATTACCTTTTGAGCTCTAATGATACCCTGCCAACAGCAATCCTCTATGCATGCCATTTATTCCATTACACTAAACAGGGGTAATTTGGTAAATTGAGTGTTTAAGTAGCCTAAAGGTAAATATTTTTTTTTTCTCTTTTGCAAAATGATGATGTTCCCTTTGGCTTCAGTAGATTCTTCTGTTTTTGGAAGGGTTTATATTCATTCTCTTTTAATTGTTCATAAAAGTAAAAGGTTAAATAATGCCAGTGAGAAAAAGGTTAAATCAAACCCTAAAACAAATGTTAAATAAAAACAAAATCAAGCAATCAGTAAATTTGAATCTACTTTTTCTTCCAGATGTAACCTTGGGTAACTTCATCCTCCCTGCTCTTTTTACCCAGCTACTAACCTGCCAGTGCTAAAGCACCATGGGTAACTATATTATATTATCTTAATTACTAATTAAGGCCAGATTATATATTTTTTTAAACAGAATAAAAGCTAGCAGTGAGTTTTTGATTAATGTCTCTAAATAAAAACAAGTTAACTTGAGTGTGCCAATGTGAGTAACCTCTTTAATTTGGCTTACCAGAAACTAGTTAAATGCACAAACAAAAACTTTTGTGGTAGTCACCCTACTAGTGAAATGTTTTGAGAATGTTGATGACAATGCTGAGCTTTTTGTGCTCTCTACAGTTTGTTAGGCAAAAGAATGAGAAAAAATTTAATGTTGTAAGCAACATCATGGGGTGTCCAAAACAGGCTACTGAGGCAGTCAAATCTTCAGTTAACTTGAGCAATGAAATTTATACTGAAATATAAATTAATTTGCAAACTTTTTTTCTGGGGAAAAGAAAAAGTTGCTTTTACAAAGTAAATTAATCACATCCCTCAAGTTTGTGCTGGTGTTTAACTCTTGGTACTCTTAGAAAGCTGCATTTAGCTTAGGGGCAGAGTTTGTTCCAAAAATCCAAATATTCCCAGTTTTCAACAGAGTTTCTGTAAAGTAAAGAAATAAGAGGAATCATGGGGTGGGATGGTTAACTCTTTGGAAATTCTCTGCTCAATGAGAAACCAGTTGCTAAGATCAGGAATCTGGCTTCCAGAAAGCTAAAATTCAGTAAAATTGATATCAAATGTCTGGTGCCAATGCAAATAATAGTGTGAGCTCAAGCAGTATCAGGACATTGCTCATTGTCTTTTCATTCAGGCAAAGATAAAAAAATGCCTTAAAATACATAAAGGAAAAACTTATGCTTACTCACACCCTTTTTCTGGGTCTTTTCTGTATTAGCTCTATCCAATGACTAAATGCCATAAATACCCTATCTCATTTATCTTTATATAGCCTCTCTCATCAATAAGTTGTTTATTTAGGAAAGCCAGAGAGCCACAGAGCATAATTAACTGTTGTATCAGGCCCGTAGGAAAGCCACAATCCAACCATATCAAGAAACATTTTAAATTTCTCCAAGTCTCTGAGGAGGCAGAGATTTTATTTTTCATAGACTGTATATGTGTGTTGACCCAAAAAGGACAGAGTTTTTTGATTTTCTGATATGAGAATAGATAGCCAAAGCTGGGAGGTGACTGGAGCTTCGGGCTAACACGGATTTACTCCAGAATAAACTCTGGCCTGCTGGCTGCTTCCAGCCTTACTGCCCTTAGTGAGGGTCACTGAGCCTTGGGGAAAAAGAAAACAGAAAGGTCAGATTAATCACAGCTACAGAGAAATTAAATTAACCAAATGTTTGATTTAGGTTTTTTGTCAATGTGGAGGTAAAAGCACCTCCCAAAGATCACTCACTCCATCTTAGGACAAGGGTTAAGACCCTTTGGACAGACCTATCCCACTCCAATTTGGAATCATAAAATTATTAAGGTTGGGAAGGACTTCCAAGATAATCAAGCCCAATATTTGACTAAATGCCATTGTGTCTACTCAACCATATCAGTAAGTGCCCTTTAAACCTGTTTTTTTAACATTTCCAGTGATGGTGACTCCACCACTTCCCTGGGGAAGACTATTCCAATGCTTAACTTCTCTCCCAGTAAACAAACTTCCCCAACCAATTTCTACCAAGGGAGTCTACAGCAGTAATATGGCATCAAAGGATCATTTAGGTTGCAATAGACTGTTCAAGACTTAGTCCAACCATTAACTCAGTACCGTGTTCACCACTAAACCACATCCCCAAGTGCCACATCCACACCCTTTGAATAATTCCAGGGGTGGTGACTTCACTGCTACCTTTTACCTGGTTCCCTGGTGTCCTTGTGTTTATTCCAGTGTCTGACCACCCTTTCAGTGAAGGAGTTTTTCCTAATCTCTAATCTAAACCTCCCCTGGCACAACATAAAGCCATTTCTTCTCAATCTAGAGAGAAAAGGTTGCATCTTCCTATTGGCTCAAGCAAGACTTGCCCCATTCTTTCCCTAAGCGGCCCAAAGCAGTCCAGCTTGCTGTTTAACCATTTGAGAACATGGTGGTGACCCTAGGAGCAGGACAAACTCTCCCAAAAAGGTGTGGGTAGGAACACCCAAGGCATGTGTACACTGGCAGGGTCATGTGGATGCTCTCCTCCATGCCAGGCTGCAGATAACACTTGCCTGACTTGTGCTCAGCAGCCAGAGCCTTGTTTTCTGGTATGCTAAACTCACTCCTTTTTAAATGCAGACACTCAGATTTAAAGAGCTTGCTATGATTAATATTTTAATTCATGGTAGAGGGAAGCAAGGGTTGAGATACTGGAAAAGCATCTGTTAAGAACGTCTTCCATTTTGAACTTTTTGTCCTTTCAGCAGTTGAATTTAGTGATGTGAGTACATTTATGTACAAAGAGGATGAAGCAGGGGCAAGATGTAATTAGTCTAACAACATGTAGTGTACTCCCTACATTAAAAGTGTGTTTTCTTCTTTGCATGAGAAAAAAAAGAAAGAACAAATCATTCACATGGAAATGGAATAGATCCCTGTGGTGATTAAAAACTCCAGTAGAAAGATACATATTTAATGAATAGATAGCATAGATAAAGAGTAAGAATGCATTTACAGTGGAAAGCAGCTAGGACTGTATAGTCTTTATTGCAGTGCAGAATCAGCTGGAAACATGGGCTTATTAAGTTAAGTACACAGGCAAGGGATTTAGGAAGGAGGATGGAAAAGCTGAGGGTATGTGAGTATAAACAGCATGTGGTATTGTAGGTGCAACTACAGCTTGACTGGAAAATGACACTGGTTGAATTCACACTCAGCTCTTGCTCTAGGAGAGAAACTCAGGGTATAAAAGGAGGTGAATTATGGCCCCTGGTGCTGGTTTGTCTTCCTTATCTAGTAATCAGATTGTGTGATCTACACTAGTCAAAGTAAAAGTAAGAACTGCACTGTTTTCTGGTTCTCTTTGAATAAATTAGATACAACCCAGGCATGAGATAAAATAATCCTTATTTTCAAGATATAGTCATATGGATATATGTTTAAATACAGTAGTAAAATCTTGAATTTGTGACAAAGGGGTTTCAAAAAACTTGTGGCTGTGGCACCTGGGGACATGGTTTAGTGCTGGACTTGTCAGTGTTGGGTTAACAGTTTGACTTGATGATCTTAGAGGACTTTCCAACCCTAATGATTCTACCATGATTCTGTGAGATCCCACAGGCTCTCATGTCATCCTTAGCACTGGGAGAAGCTGGGATCACCTAAGTTTAGCCATCTAAATGAACCTATGGATGTGAGTTAGCTGTTCTCACCTCTCTTGATCATCAGCAGAGAATCTGACTTTAACTGAACAATACATTTGATCTGTTCTAGACTTTGGGACTCATAAATTACTCCTTGGAAATGCTTATTTCCCTCTTTTATCTTTGAAGGAATGGCAGGCACCAGATGACTCTTGGTGGAATGAATCCCATCCCACATCTCTCAGCAGCCCAGATCCTGTTGGATGCCATCAGTGGCAGGCAGATAACAACAACCCTGCAAGAGGGATGGTTGAGAAATAGAAACTGGTAGAGAGCCAGGAAACATCAGATAGAAAATTAGTTGATTAGGCAAGGAGAAGCACAAGGTAGTACAAGTGTATTTTTCTTGTTCTCCATAGGGAAAAAACAAGGCCTTCCATAAAGAAAAGTTCTTTTTTCCTCCTAAACCATTTCTCTGGAAAAAACTCAAACTCAACACACTGAATTAACAGGTTCAGGAGTTTAGCATATTTTATTTTTAAAAACCCACCATGAAACTGAGTAAAATAAGCAACAGTTTTGCCCAAAAATTTTAAAATAAGTGCTACTGAATTTTGTTCTGTCTGTCCTAAAGCCAGTGGGACTTTTCTTCTGGGATGTTTCTTCTGTCTTCTGACCCCCAATCCCTTACTTTTGCAGACATTTTTACAGTGAGCAGAAGAACTAAAATTATAATCTGAGGAAGACTGCCTAAATAATAAATGTGCTCACATTTGGGGATCATTTCAGGTGTTCTCTAAACCTCTGTGAGGCAGTGTGGGTAAATAGAGTTTGTATTAGTTGGTTATAATTAATCCCAGTAGTTTCCAGGCAGAATCTTCCTGCTCCAGGGGTTCAGAGCAGGAGATAGATAGAAAGGCAGGGAGGGATTCTCTGGAAAGTGAAAGAATGTAACAAATCAGTTTATTCAAACCTGGCAACATCTGATGATTTATTTCTTTCTGACTGAGACCTCTGAGCTGCACTCTGCCAAGGAAATTAGCATTTGTCCAGCTGTGTTTTTGCCCTGGAAATGCACAAAATACAAGTCCCAAGCACCTTGAAGGAAAGACTACTCAATAGAAATAGAAATAAAATAACAGATATACTTTTTTTTTTTTCCTAATAGTTTTCCTGCATTTACTAAAATAATTTCCCAAAGAAAAATAATAATTCAGAATGATAATTTTTAAATGCTTAATCAATAAATCAAAATAAAGTCTCTTTCTTTGCATCAGGCAGGTGTAAAGGATCCAACAAATTGAAAATAAATAGAAAGGGACATAGAAAAAATATTATTAATGCATGAAAAGAAATCCAGAGCTCCTTGCAGTTGAAGTCTATTTTTCAAATGATCCGAAGGTGCAGCTCACAAGGACATTCTTGCTTTCTTTTACAATCATTCTTATGGCCCACTGTCAGCAGAGAAGGTAAAAGAAATAAATGTAGATGAGATTCACCTCACCTAAAAACCAGACAAATACTAGGGTTCTCTAGTTTCTATCCAGAGTACTTGGAAAAAGAAACTTGAAGAGGCAATTCATCCTGTCTTTAAGTAGACATGTTAGAAGATATTTCTGCTCTGGAGGTGTCTCTGTAAGAAGTTACCTTTCCTTCCAAGTGAGATGTGAATCAGGTGTAGGTAAAATGCACAGTTGGTTTTAGACAAGGACAAGAAGAAAGGGAAAAGAATCACACGATGGAATAATCTTCAGTATACTTGGATTTTACTGAAAGCATTACAACAGCCTAGTATAAAAAAAACCCAACAAAAAAACCTAGAGAAAATCAATGTTGCATGTGACATCGTGTAAGAACTGGTCTTTGCGAGGAAAGAGGGAGATGGGTGTGTTCAGAATAATACAAAAAATGAACAGACAGCTGGGTGGATTTGAAATGTAACAGTAAATATTTGGTAAGACAGTGGATCAATGCAAAAAATAGGAGAGAGAGACAATGCTGCAGAATCATGATCAGCTACAGCTGTAAATCTGTGAAAGAATGTGGTTTTTTTCTGTGAACAGTAGGGAGAAACTAGGTTAAAATAACGAAAAATAAGGTTCATTTAATGAAAGGAATTAAACTGTTGGAAATTTTTAATAAGCAAACTAATATTAACATGTTTCTCAACAAAACACAAGAAAGATTGCAAAACAAAAGAACATGTATCAAAGTATAGGTATAAAATGGCTTTCTGAAAGGATAATTTTATTTTCTGGTACTTATTTGTATGAAAGACCTTTATAGGATATGTGGTGTCACATTCTGAAAATATATAGCTTCTCCATTTGGCTATGGAGATCCTCTTAATGATGAGTGTGGAATGGATTTTGAAATTTCAGGACCTGAAAGGCAGAATAGCAGATCCTCACTCTCATCATGCATCTTCACTTGCAGTTCTGAGGACTGAGAAGAGAGATTTTTGTTTATGAGGTTTAAAGCACCAGGGCTGTGTCCTGTAAGACATCACTGGTGCCTATGGCCTTTATCTATGGAGTTACCATGAGAAATGGTTTTATTTTTCTCCAGAAAGTTCCCTTCCAGTGGAGGCATACTCTTGTCATGTCTTGTCTCACAGTTTGAGAAATTGGCTATTTAGGTGGAAAATCCTACAGGAAAATAAGCATTTCTTCCAACTCATTTACTCAAGGCACTGTCAAAATAGGCTCTAATGCAGGACAGATGAAGGAAGGCATTTTTAATTATGTAGTGACAAAGGCTTTAATATTTTTTTAAGAATTAATATGGGTCATTTAGCAGTAACTTGTCTGAGTGGCTTGTATGTTGAATCATCAGATGGAAAGCTGGGAAAATTTTGGGACAAATTTAAAGTTGGTCCTTCCACTACAACAAGAAGCTAAATGAGATGTGTCAGCTCTGGATACACACAGGTCTACACATGTCAATGCCCATCTCCTGTGCAGAAAAAACCTGCTACACTACACACCCAGTCTTGTTAAACATGAGACTTGTTCAGAAGAACTATGGCATTAAAGGGAGGATATCATGAAACTTACTGTCAAATAAGCCTGCCTTCCTTTCCTAGGTCATTTTGCCAGAGGCTTCTTGGTAGCTCTCCACCTAG
The DNA here is from genome assembly GCA_030060385.1 of Muscicapa striata striata. Lineage (NCBI taxonomy): Eukaryota > Metazoa > Chordata > Aves > Passeriformes > Muscicapidae > Muscicapa > Muscicapa striata. The sequence goes on from JAREIS010000144.1 coordinate 77,520, forward strand.
GACCTATCTTTCCAATATATTAGAGAGGATATTGAATCTGTCAGTGCATATGCAGTTATTTTAGGGTAACTAATTGCATACAGTTCATCCAGCTGGACAGCCAAAGCAATAATATTAAAGATTAATGCTCCAGTTCAGCAAAAAACATGGGCATGTACATAATCCCTGTGGCTTCATTGAGACACACTTAGAGGAAGGCTTGTTGAACTAAATGTATTGCTATAACAGAGCCTTAAAAATGCGGAATTTACATCTCAGATGCCATGAAAACAGCTCTAAGAAATCTTAAAAGATTACTGAATCTGACAAATTCAGGTTTAAACCTCTAAATAATACTATAAAATGTAATAATCATAGAATCATAGAATAGTTTGAACTGGAAGAGACCTTTAAAAATCATCTAATCCAGCAACCTGCAATGACCAGGACATCTTCAACTGGATCAAGTTTATTATAACTCCACCCAACTTGACATTGAATGGTTCCAGGGATGGGGTATCTACCACCTCTATGGCAATACTGGAACAGACCCTTGAGAAAAAAATCAGTTGTCACTGACCTCCATCTGGACATTGAGCCACTGACATTCTGCATGCTACAATCCAGCCAGTTCCTCTTGCACTTGAGTCAATCCAACAAATTCATTTTAGAGAGAAGGGTGTCATGGTGCACTGTGTCAAAGGCCTCAGAGAAGTGCAGGTAAATGATGTTCACAGCTCTTCCCTTGACCATTTCTGCAGTCACTCCATCATACAAGGCCACAAAGGCCGTCAGGTAGGTCTTGCCTTAGGTGGAGCCCTGCTGACTCTCCCAAATAGCCACCCTGTCCTCCATATTCCCTAACATGGCTTCTAGGAGGATCCATTCCAAATCTTCCTGGGCATAGAGGTCAGCATGATAGGTTGCCAGTTCCCAGTTTTCCTTTCCACCTTTTGTAAAAATGAGAGTGATGTTTCTCTTCATCCAGTCACTGGGCATTTCACCTGACTGCCATGACTTCTCAGATATGATGAAGAGTGGCTTGACATTGATATCCCTGATTCCCTTAACACTCTGGGATGCATCTCATCAAGTCCCAAAGGCCAGGGCATGTTCCAGTTCCTTAGGTGAACCTGGACTTCTCTTATAGGGAGAGGGATATTGATCTCACAGTCCCCATCCTACTCCCTGTCCACTCAAAAGGTGTAGGAAGAGACATCAATAGTGAAGAATGAGGCAAAAATGTTTTTCAGTACCTCAGCCTTCCCCTCATTCATGTCACCAGTTTCCCTGCCTTGCTGTTCATGGGGTACATGGAGTCCTGTTCTGGCTGACAAACCTGTAGAAGCCCTTCCTAAAATACTTTACATTTTCTCCTGTTCATTGTCTGTGCTGCCTGTGTTGCTGTAGAGGCTTCAGCTGGGCTGTTGGCTTTTCCAGTGTCTTAGAGGAACACTCTTAATTCTTATGTATTTCACATGTTAAATACTAGCAGTGCAATAATAAATGATAATAATATTAATATATAATAAAAATAGTCCAGAGCTTCTATTGCTGGAGTTCTTTTTCTTGGAAACGATACAGGTTATGATTAATTAGATTAATTTGGACCTGAAAATTTCCTTCCAGTGTGAGAATCCTTCCATTTTTCCACTGGGACTCTTCTCAAGTGTTTTCAGCTATATGAAAATGGGATAACCAAACTCACAGACCTCTTTAGAGGATGTGAATGGATCCATCTCCTAAGGATGTGAATAGATATCTCAAGGGGCAACCCATTCTATTTCTTTTAGGATGCACTGGATTGCACTTTGGGTGTTCCTGGTTCCTTTTGTCATCTGCAAGGGGCAAGACTAACTGCCCACTTTTGGACTTCAGGTGTTGGGTGCACTGAATGCTATCTTACAGGTTCACTGCCTTCTACTGGATTCTTTTTCCCTATCACTTTAGTACATCTGATATATGCGTGCAGTACAAAAACATAGAAATAACTCTGCTAAATAAGTCTCTCCATCAACACCATTCCACCCAACTCACGCCAAGATGGGTGGAAATATAAATGACAGCAATGTTTGGCCTGCCACTGACACCTATCCACACATAAACAGTCACAGTTAGATGAGATGCTTCACAGTTTCTCTGAATATTTAATTAGAACAAAAACTTGGTTTCTTTGAGCTCCCTCAGAAATAAAATTAAAAAGCCCAGCTTCATTTACCTCGTGTTGACAACAATGAACATTAGAACTTCCCCCAGCACCGCAGGTTTAGCTCTGTGGCTAGCGCTGGGATGTTGGCAATCAGAAAAGACTTGGGGCTTATCACACTTCTTTATCACCACAGGAATAAACTTAAGTGACAGACAGGCATGGGCTAATTACTTTTAATAGTTTCCCATTGCTCAGGCTGATGACACAGTGCTAAAAAACCATGCTCCCCCCCCCTCAATAAACCAGAATTTCACTTCCATGGCACTACGTCTTTATCACCGCTTCGTTACTTCAGGGGAGCTGCATTCTCTAAAATGCCTTTCCCTGTGGCTTAAAGTAAAGATTTTTTAAATAAATTAATACAGTTTATGTTGGGCATCTACCACTTGAAGGGCTAATGATTATTGACTACCCTCCAGCAGACATCAGGGAGTCTAGCCTCAGGCCCTTCCCGCTCGCCCCCAAACATGCCGAATGTTAACACATGTTTCTAGATCCTGGCTGGGATTGGACACAAACAAGGCAGTCAGAATGGACCATTTAGTGTACAAGCCAAGATGACAGATCTCTGCTTAATACAAGGAAGACAAAAATTTGTATCTTATTGAAAAAGGCAGAAGAGCCCCGGGTGCTTTCGCTTTGTGATTCTGCAGCAAAAAGTGGGTTGTGTCAATATAAGTCTATGTCACCCGCTCGCAGCTGCCACACTGAATTGACCCTGCTAGCTGCAGACAGAAAGGCCTTCCATTTCCAAACTCTCTTTAATGCTCAACTGTGAGAATGAGCATGAGGTGGAAAAAAAAAAAAACAACAAAAAAAACCAACAAGTTGCTCCTAAATATGGGAGAGAAAAACAAAACAAAACAAAACAAAAAATGTCTTCACGCTGTGAGATTCTCTCTGCTCACCGTTTCTAATGCAACACTAGAAAAAAAATTCCTCATCTGAAGGCATTTCAGAGAATGCTCTGACAACGTGAGCTTTATGTTTTGTAAATCATGTTCTTGTAATTCCTTGTAAGTCTCCAGATCCTCTTCAGATAGAGCAGAGCATTAAATATTCTTGTAACACTCACCAGAGCTTAATTGCTAAAAGTTGAAACATCTTTTAAACTCTGCTTTTAATTTTTTTTTTTTTTTTTTTTTCCCTTGGGTACTCCCCAAAGGAAAGATAGAAAAAAGTTGAAGAATATGCACAATAACTATTAGTCAAGACCATGATTTCAAAGGGGGAAAAAGAAGATAAACAATTTTGAAACTAAAAATAGAGTATTTCTTTATATCGTTATAGTTTAAAATTATAGCATTCACTGATGTGTCTGTTTCTCATGTATATATTTTATTAAGCTCAGATGTTCCCACTGGTAAAAAGATTGAACTGAAAAAACAAAACAAAACAAAACAAAAAAATTAAAAAGAGAATAGTTCCCAAGTTTCTTAAAATAAGAAAAAATATATATATGTATAAAAAGAGAACTCTTCAAGTAGAAAACTCAGAATTCTATTGATTTCTGGAGCAATATGATAATTTGGGGAAGCTGAAGATAGGGCTAAAATTATATAACTATTTCAAATACATTTTTTATGGCCCTACTCAAAGTCCATAAAAATGTACTAAAAAATGGTTTTCTTTACCTCATTTCAGCCTATACCCAGGTGAGTCGCAATATAAGCGAACACAGACAGTAGAAAGGAAGCATATTTTATTAGCAGAAGATATCATTTTTCTCCTTTCTGTGTGGTAGTGGGGAGCTAGTCAAGCTTCCATCCGCTCTTTGTGCAAATTTATTATAAAGCACTGGATAGTCCAACCCACTGATCTGATTTGTAAATATACCCCACCAGACTATGAAATTTTCAGAAGTGGCTGGGTCCTATGTGGATATCAGAGAGGAAAAATTAATCTCACCTAACTCTTAACTACCTGAAAGTAACAGTCTAATCTAACCATCTATCTGTTGGTTTTCTGTATGAGAGACAATCATAAAGGCTGAAAAAGACCTTCAAGATCTTGAGGGAGACACTGGTCTTGCAATGGCTTTCCAAAATTCTGTGGAAACTGCTTTTTTCATAGGCTGCCCAGAGAAACTGTGGCTGACCTGGAAGTGTCCAAGACCAGGCTGGATGGGATTTGGAGCAATTTGGGAGAGTGGAAGGTGTCCCTGCCCATGGCAGGGGATAGAATAAGATGAACTTTAGGGTCCTTCCACCCCAAGCCATTCCATGATTCCATGATTCTGTGTAGTTTGCCATATTTGACTGCTTTAACCCACCTATGAATATATAAACCATTAAGATCAGTACCAAGTCCATTCTCTTGCTCTACATCCTGATGGTGAGCTCTGGTCATACTGAAAATGCAGAACTTATCTACACTACTCCTTATCCCAAGATAAATCAAAGTTTCTCAACAAAAACCTGTTCTGGGACTGTTTGTGCTTTAAATTCCACTTGTGAAATGATTGACAGAGTGTGAAATGACTGGATGCAAAAGTGAGGATTTGAGTTATGTGGCAATTTAGACAAAATTTAATGAAGAAAAGAAAGTCCCATTATTTCTCTTCTGCTTTGAGAAGATCCTTTAGGGAAAAAAAAGTTTCAATCCAGTTTCAGTTATACATACATAGCACCAGCCAGGGCTACTTTCAAAAAAGTGTTCTAATTAATGTAATTTATTTTTAGCAATAGAGAAAACTTCCAATATGCTATCATGATTTTTATAAAGTGTTAGGGTTTTGTCTATTATGGAAGAGTTTAAAGAGTGACATGGTGGCATGGAAAGTTTTTAATAGCTCCAGACTTATAAAAGAGCATAACAGTCAAAAGTAAGGTAATTAGGGTGTTTCTGCGTGGGGACTGAAGCCTCATTCTTAGGGTTTCTTAGGGTCCACATTTTCCAATGCTTTTGCAAAAGGAAACTGATTTAGGAGAACTTACAGTCTAGTCTGACATAGTTTGAGTTAGTTTCTTTTAGTACTGAGGGGAGAAGGATGTAGAAGAGATGGATATTGCTCTTTTGATTTCGTAATGTTGAGATGTTCCTTAAAAGTGGATGATTTAACTGGGGATTACTAAGAGCTGTAACTGTGAATATCATGTGTCATTGCAGTGATTGCCAGAGAACTACCCCAAATATCCCCTAATGTCAATGAAATCTGCTATTTAAGGTTGACTCTGCTCATAAATAAATATGTGAGCCTTAAAAAGAGTGATGACAATGATGTGGTATGGTTTATGAGGCCTTACTTCATAGCTGGGCTCTCTGACACGTAGAAGAATTGGATAGTAAATCAGAATTTGTAAGCTGAATTTGGAGTCACGGACAATACACAGACAAGTGTATTAAGTATTTTCTGAAACCCTTAATAAGCTGTGTATCAGGCTGTGTTCCCCTTCACCTTTTCCCTTTTGCCAAGGCAGTAATGTTTGACAGAGGACTCAGGCTTTTACTCCACCAGTCAGAGGTGTTTAACGCAGCCCATTTTCTTTGAGGGATACTGACAGCAACTCTCCACTGAGATCAGATCAAGTCAACAATAGGAAATGACTGAGAATAAAAGTTAATGTTGCTCGGTCGTGTCTCAAAAGAATGGGCTGACAATGCAAAGAATTAACAGCCTGAAGCCAGCTAAGGATGCTTTACAACGTTGTGCAGACTTGAAAGTGTGGTCAGCTGAAAGACTCACCCACGAGATCCTGGCACTTACTTTACTTGTGCTACTGACTTGCCAGAGAGTGTAAGGGCAGACAGTTTATTTCTTGGTGTCCTGTTCCCATCCATCTCTAAAACAGGGATGATCATCATCCTATAGTTTGTTACAAAGGATGGAAAATGGCTAAGCCATGTAATTAATTTAATTCTACCTACAGATCTAGTTCAGGTCTTGGGGATTTTATCTGTGTTGTTTGAGCTGTTATCAAGCTGGAAGTCCTCTTTGTGTCATTATTTCAGGCTTTGGATCCCATGGCAGACAAGGCAAAATGTGCCCACTCACTCTTCAGACTCAGTGGGACACAGAGATCATTATCAGGACAAGAGGGATAGCTTTAAATTTAAAGAGAAGATGTTTAGATTGGATATTAGGAAGAAACTCTTTATTGTGAGGTTGTGGCTGCTCCATCCCTGGAGATGCTCCAGGCCAGGTTGGATGGGGCTCAGAGCAATCTGGTCTAGGGGAAGGTGTCCCTGCCCATGGCAGGGGATTAGAACTAACTGATCTTTAAGGTTCCTTCCAACCCAAACCATTCTGTTTCTGAGATGAGTCTGTGATTATCTTCAGCTGCTGAGGAGCAGTGAGGCTGTGAGATTTCTCAGCTGAAAAGCTGGGTTTTCACTGCTGCAACTCCTGGTGAGAGGCAGGGGGATGTACCAGAAGTTTGCTGTGCTCACCAAAGATGATGAATTCAAATCCTGAAACACACTGTGATCCACAGCCAGTGACAGACAAGGGGATGGGGTGGTTGAGGAAATGTCCCCAAATTGCTATATCTGATTTTAGCATACCTTAGAGAATGTAATAAATTCCCACAGAATATAAGGGCTTTACTGAAGTATCTCCCAAGTTGCAGTGCCTGTCATTAGAGCAAACAAATCTACTGGAAATTCTTTAAGAACACAATGAGTTAGTTTAAAGACTTTTAGATAAAAACTTAATCTTTCATTATATGTAAGAGTAAACAATCTTCTGCCATATTAAGCACCCTTAAGTCTCTCTCAAGATTTCTGGATGGTACATCAATGAAAAAATATCACAGCCAAGCATACAGGAGTAAAGCAGGGCAAATATCTACTTTTTTGGTCAACTTTTCTACTTCTTGACAAGCTCAGTTCCCTTTGTGGCATCACTCAGCACGCTTTGAGAGCATTGGCCATTCTTCCATGGGTTTATTCCAGCCTCAGAACAGCCCTGTAAAGGCATGTCCAGACCATGCAGTGTTGTGAACTCACTGCACATGTGTTCACTGCTTAATCAGAACTCAGTAACTAATCAGCAACTCTCCTGCTAAGCCTCTTTCTTCAGAGCCAGGTGCTTTTTGTGCTCAACTGCAATCTAATGGGCAAGGGCTCATTCAGAGCTTGGTCAGGTATCCACAGAAAGGTGCCAGATCGTAGGGTGTCCATTCTGTAAGAAGAATTTAATTTGCTGAATGCAACTAACTGATATAGTTGGAAATGTTTTTGGGTATTAAAGAATTTACAGAAGTGATGAACCCTTCTCCATTTGCAGGATAGCCCAAAGTGACTAAAATTACACAAAATGTCTGTGTTTTAGGAGCAGACTGCTGCTCATTGCGTCCCTTGTGAACATTTAAATTTAAGATGGGATTGCATTCCCCAAATACAGGTATCTAGTGTCATTTTAAGCACTGAATAAGTGCCTTGGGTGCCCCAGGGTGTCTTAGGTGACACTGCAATGCAGTGTTTAAGAACTGAATCCCACTCTAACAAACCACAGCCAGATGATGAGGCAATTATACTCTTCTATTGTAACTTTCCCCATCTCTCTAGCAATATTATAAGGAAAGTCTGTCTAGTTTAGTTGTAAAGTCATTCATGTCCTTGTAGTAAGTCACTCTCCTAGGTCTCAGCATGATGCACCATGTACTTGTGGGAGAAAGAAAGACTGTAAGTGCTTGCAATGGTTAAATACCAATGAGATCTGGTCCAACAAAGCTTCACACTGACTCAGCTACTAAGTAAGACTGTGTTAAGCATGTAGCAAGCACATTTATATTATGAGATTTAAAAGGATAATCTCCACTCTCAAGTTGGCAAGTAGCTCTGAATCAGACAAATATGAGACAAGGAGCAGTAAAAATACTTAGATATTTTCCTCTGCTTTGCAGAATATATTGATAAACGTATGTTACCATTTAACTATTCATTCTGTTGGAGAAAACTGGTTAACCCCTTAAGTGTTTTGCCCTGAAGGCAGACATTAAAAGTTAATTATAACCACATGGGACAAGCCCCTGGAGGACCATGACAGCATTAAGCTGCTACCAACCAAGCATGCAGGATGTGCAGCACTCTCAGAGAACACCATGTACAAAAATGATGCTGTCTCCTTGAATGAGTTCTCAGAAGTTAAAAACATGCTACTTTTTGCATGCACAGTAAAAAGGCAGATTGCAAATGTTCTACTCAGAGCAAAAATAAAAGCTTCCAAGTGAAGAATTAGAGCAAATGAAAGCAGGGAGTAATGTGATTAAGCAACATGGCATAGTGACAGACTACCATGATGATGTTTTACTCACTGCTGAAAGAAGAATATCGTGAAACCTCTTCTAAAGACCTTGGATTGCTACCTCATCATAAACCTTTCAGTGCCATATATGGTCTATAAGGCATTTTGATTTTATCTCTATGAAAAGGGAGAGGAGATGACACTTGTCCTTGGAGAGGATCATTTAGACTATATGGATATTAAAAAAAGAGAGAAAGGTCTAAGGGAGAGACACTGACTCTGTCTGTGCAAGTAAATTAAGAGTGGCTGGAAGTCACTGAGGTTAAGTGAGGGAATGATCTGCACCCATATATTTAAACATTCTTTCTTTGTATTAAAATACCTGTTTATAAATTAACAAATGGGAATGGTCCCCATGCTACATCTACACCATGCTGGGTACTGTTTAGGAGAAACTTTTTTGTTCTAGACCAAATAACATGTGGAAGGGGGCTTTTTAATGATATTGTGGTAGAGAAAGATGAGTTGCAGCAATGGGCAATAATTCTGACTGTTTTTTTAATACAGAACTAGTCAGCATATCCTGAAGACAAGCCAGGAGACATTCAGGAGACTTGATTATGCTTTTCTCTCCCACTGAGCAACTGGATTTCTAATGCAACAGCCAGAGCAGCCCAGAATGGATGTGCCCAGCTCCAGACAGTATTTAGAGTAATAAATAGTGATAAAAAAGAGTGGAAAAGTCTTGATAAGAGAATTGTTGATAAAACTAAGCAGTGATAACTGATGGCACACAATGATGTAATGGAATAAAGTTGGGATGATAAAATCTGATTGAGTCAATGACCCAGATGTATATTTCCATGCTCTTGCATGACAAGGAGATATCTCAGAATTTCTTATATGGCTGGTTATTAGTTTTTATCTTCTTTTCCTCTTCTGCCAGAGTTGGGATTAAATGCACGAGACACAGAATTTCTGTTTGGACTCAGTTCTTTATTAATATTTATCTATGTTACAGTGAGTGCTACAGCTCTTCTAGCTAACAAGCTAAAAATGGTGAAATGGAGGTGCATCTCTCTCATTACAAGGTCTTTCAAGGCCTAACTGTCCAATTAAGAACTAACACCTAAATTACTTTCACTTTTGATCCAATGACCAAACACCCATGACCTGCAGTGTGATATTTTCTATCCAATTAAACAAGATCCCACCTAGACCCATGAATAAGGTGAAGAAGAAAGAAATTTCTGCCTTAAATCTTCATCTTGCCTTCCATATATTGCTATATCCTAAAACCCCAAATTCTAAATGTTTTAACCATGTGATATTACACACTTCTATTCAAACTACACACCAGTGATTCTAGTTGTATCATTCTGTGTCCACACCAGATCACAGAGTGGAGGGTAACCTCATTCCCAGTGCTCACCATGGGGTTACATGGCTCAAAGGAAAGCCTCCTGTGTCCTATCATCCAGGGTATGGGAAATGGTGAGCTGGCAGAGACAGAATTTAAGAAAGTGAAATCATGGAAGTCCTGTGTCCCAGAACAAAGTCAAACGACAAGTGACAGGATAAGAAGAAAGATTCAAGCTGCACCAGGGGAGGTTTGGATTGAATCTTGGGAAAAATTCCTTCACTGAAAGGGTTGTCAAGTATTAGAACAGGCTGCCATGGGCATGGTTGGAGTCACCATCCATGGAGGGATTTAAAAGTGCTGTAGATCACAGAATCACAGAATCTGCTGAATTGGAGGGAACCCACAAGAATCATTGAGTTCAGCTCCTGGCGCTGCACAGGACCATGAGTTAGTGGTGTTTGATTAATGGTTGGACTTGATGATCTTAAAGGTAATTTCCAACCTAAATTATTCCACGACTCTACAATATAGTGCTATAAATGTTTTCATTGGGCCCTAGGGTAATGGTTATATTTTGCAATCATCTCAGGCCAGTTGGAATATACAACAGTGGTGTCAAACATGCCTGCTCTGACCCTCCTTCAAGGTATGGTCACCACTTGACAGTCTCTGTCCCAGATGTTTATTCACACTATGTGTTCTCCTCCATAACACTGAGCCAGGCATAGCTCATAGGTGGATCACAAATGAGGCCATTCAACTGGACCTCATTCATTGACCCAGAGCCTAAAAAGAGCATGGCACTGTGCTGGAAAATTTATGAGGTAGGAAAAGGCAAGTATTGTGAAAAGCTGAATTTCACCTGTGAAACCAGGCAGGTCCAGGACTTGGTCTGTAACTCCTGTCTCCCTGGGAGTGAGGTTCTGAGAAAGGAAGATGTTACTTCCAGAGAAGAGACTTTGTGGCTTGTAAGACATTTTGTCTTTACCCACTGCTGACCACGTTGGAGGCTGCACAAACCAGAGTGCAGGGCATGAGCACAGGCACAGCTCAGCTGGCAGAAACTTCCCTAAACACAGAGCTGACAAACTGGGAGCAGTGAGGAGAAAGAACATTCCAGAAAATTTTGCAAAGGCTGGATAATTTACTTTAGGTTTCCTAATGGCAACTTTTAAAGATACTTTTTTAAACCCAGGTGTTAGTGCTTACACAGGCACAACCTTATGAAATGATTTGATTTATTCCCTCCATGAGCCTCCAAGGTAAGAGAAGATACTATTTCTGTTTTAATGCTGTGGAAGTGAGGCAGGAGAGGTTCATTCTCAGATTCATGCAGAGAGTGACTCAGACTCCCTGAAAAGTGAGAGAGTCAGGACTGAGGCAGGACTGAGGAGCCCACCTAGATCTGCCCATATAACAATTTGGCTTCTCACTGTGTTAACTCTCCAAGTTCCAGCTCTATCCTCCATCAAGAGAATGCTTAATTAAACACTTTAGGTTTAGATGTAAGTCTTAATACTGCACCTTAATACTGATTCCTGAATCCTGAAAGGAGATAGACAGTGTAACTTCTAAAATGTCTTACAGCAAAAACCTGGAGTCTTGAATCTTAAAGAGGAGAATGATTGAAGAAAAAACAAATAAAACCAAATATTTTTCTCAGCTCTTCGAAGAATTATTGTTCCATTTCTTATATCTTTAAGAAAGCACACTATTCTTTGCTGTTCCATCTGCAGATCTCTTTCTCTCAATTTTTTTTTTTTTTTTTACATTTTGCACATTTTTTTTAACACACACACACACACACACATATACATACACACACACACACACACAGTCTCTTATTCTTTACCTTTTATTTTATTTATTTATTTTTTGTTTGCAACCAATAGAGAGTGATTTCAACTACCATTTGGGAGAATAAAATGTTCTGATGCTCCAGAAGGGCCTCTGAACTTTGAATCACAGTCAGGTAGAAGTAAAGTGATTTATTTGCTTATGCTGCATCTCTAGCAAAGAAACAAGAGGAATGGGAGACATAAAGAAACTTGGCTCACTACTTTCCTTAATTTCTGGACAGAAGAATAGAATATTAAACAGGGAAAAACAAGGGAAGTATTGTGGAGATGTACAAAGACCATCAATAAAGAGATACTATTGTAGCTTCAGAAAAATAAGCAAAAAAAGCCATGACAGCTGTTCCAGACCCAAATCTGCTACCACGCTGTCCTGAGGGCCAAGATCCTTGTGTGGCAAAGTGGCAAATGGATTTTGAAAGCCTGAGGCAGCAAAACCCCCCAACTTCTATGCTCTTTATATTATTTACATGGGGAAGATGCCTTCAGAGGAGAATTGCAAAAGCTAAATGCCTCCTTCGCCTATTGTTAGAAAGCACAGTCACACATCTACCACCGTCTGCAGTCAATTTTCCCCAATTTTACCATATAAAACCACTTTTGCACCACTCCTGTGCATTGGCCAGGCTGTACCAGATCAACTCTGCTGTTCAGTCCCTCTTTAGATTCTCACCTGCTGCAGGTGCTGTGGTGTCAACTGAACCCAGCCTTAAAGACAGTGCTGTTACCCACAGTGACACCCACGGGGGCTTTGCAGTCACAGAATCATCCATTATACATCTGAAAAACTGCTGAAACCCAGTGTCAGAAGTCCCAGCAACACGTGAGCCTGTGAAGTGGCAAAGCCATCAGCTCTGTGACAGCTTCATGCCCAAGGCTAGCAAGGCTGGACATGGCAGGAAGGGAAGACCTCTGCAATGTCAGGGGAATTGGCTAAATGGACCTAAAGAGGTGTTTTCCACCTCTGGTGTGTCTGGGCTGTGCTGTGCCCTAAAGCTGAGTCCTTAGTGAGGGGTGGCATTGTAATTGTGCTTCTCTGGGAGCTGCCCAAGGAAGGGATTGTGGTAGGGAGGGTGATGATCCTTTCCCCAAATCCCTTTAGCTACAGGGCAAGAGGCAGTAACTCATAGTGACCTGGAAATGCAAGATTTTACTGCTCTGGCAGCTCTGTAATAGCTTTACCCATTTCTGTACTTTCTTTCTCCCTCCCCACTTGCCTTCTCCCTCTTTCTTCATCTTTCAGCCTTGTGGAAGAGATGACTGTTGGAAGGTGTTCATATTCAACACTGAACCTAAATCTCATCTGCCCAAAGTATCTTCTCTGCATAAAGTCAGTAGGGTTCCAGTTGTCACGTCCAGCACATGGGGTTGTGCAGTAGAGTACAGTGGTGCTGTGAACACTGGCAGGTGGACAGCCCTGAAGAGCCAGGGAAGGTCCCTTCTCATGACAGGACTCAGGAACAAAACATCTCCTAGTTTATGGTCTTCACAGATCTTCCAGAGAGCTGGAAAAGCCTTCATTTCCTGCCCAAGATGGAGTTGCCATCTCATACTCTGATTTGAAGACCAATTCTTCCATTTGAAGACCAATTCTTCCATCCTTCCCATGCAGACAGTCACACCTTCCAAGAAGTAAAGGGATGACATGGCTGAATTCCACCCTTGTGAGCACATCCCATCCACAGGGCCACATCTCTTAACTGGAACAACTGCAGATTGATTTTAACAACTTGAGCAAATAATAATACCACTGGATCAGTCTAATTCTTCTTGATTCTCAAAGAATTAAGGAAAGTTATCAATTTACACCTTCTCATGGGAACTAAGCTATTTAGGGACTCTAAATATATGTGTATACCTAACATATGTATCTATTTTAGGGTATAAATCATAGTATTGTCTATATGGGCAGAATATTTAAAGCAACTCTCAACAAGCCTTTTCCAAATACACAGAAGTAGCTGAGAGGCAGGAGCTGCAGGCTGGCATTTGTCGAGAAGACTGAGAAAACTGAGAAAAAGAAGGAAGATAAACATACAGGCAAAGATAAACGAGAATAAAGGCTCTGTAAATAGATTGATGGGAAAGGAAAGGAAAGGAAAGGAAAGGAAAGGAAAGGAAAGGAAAGGAAAGGAAAGGAAAGGAAAGGAAAGGAAAGGAGGAAAGGGAAAGGGAAAGGGAAAAGGAAAGGGAAAGGGGAAAGGGAAAGGAAAGGAAAGGAAAGGAAAGGGAAAGGAAAGGGAAAGGAAAGGGAAAGGGGAAAGAAAGGAAAGGAAAGGAAAGGGAAAGGGAAAGGGAAAGGGAAAGGGAAAGGGAAAGGGAAAGGGAAAGGGAAAGGGAAAGGGAAAGGACACAGGTGATGCTTCTTGGAGCTTGGATTTCTATTCACTGTTGCTTCTTTCCTTTCCTTGTCTGAAGCAGCAAACAATGTGTTGAGATAGTATAAAGCCTTCTAAAATCAAGCACTGTCTCCAAACACCCCCTTCAGTGACACTAATAATCTGTGATTTTACCATTGTATACACTAAAGCAAAAGATTCTAATGAATTACAGGAAAAATAACCCAAAAGGTACAATTCTGGGTAGATTTTCACATGTTGCTTTGAAAATAAAAGTTCTTAACCCAACTGATTAGAATTTCCAGTGTCTTGGTGTGACACAGGGAGCTGGTAACACACAGCTCTAGGAGAGGAGCAAGATCATCTTAATGTTAATGTCTGTTCTTTGGCCTTTATTTCCCAAGAAGATGGAGATTTCCCTTACCAGTATATTCATGTAGAAAATTTCTCACCCTGAATCTAACCCTGGTAATGTAAGTCAGAATCACCCCAATTAAGTGTTTAATCTTGCTAGTGCCCTTTTACACTCAGGCTTTATCCATTTTATCACTGTATTGATTAAACAAAGTGTGGCAACCTATTATTTTCTCTTCTGCTTTGCATAGCTTTTCTCTGTTGTACTAATCTTTTCCTCTTCTCTTTCTTACTATTGGAAATCTTTTGAGTGAACCTGAAAAAGATTTTAATTACCTAATAAAGAACTATTATTTAAGTTTAATGAACAAACAAAATATAACTATTAAGGTGGGATGATGAAAAAAAAAAAAGGGTGAAAGCATTTTTTAGGACAAGAGGAAATGGCCTCAAGCTGTGTCAGGGGAGGTTTAGATTGGATATTAAGGAAACTTCCTTCACCAAAAGGGTTGTCAAGCATTGGAACAGGCTGCCCAGAGCACTGGTGGAGTCACCATACTATGAGGTATTTAAAAGATCTGGCACTTGGGGATGTGGGTTAGTGGTGGGCTTGGCAGTTTGATGATCCTAAGGGTCTTTCCCAATGTAAATGATTCCATGACGGTTTACAAAAAAAGCTTGACAATTCAGAGTCCTTCAGGAGAAAATGCAAATACAGCAACATTTCAGACAGTTTTTTATTTTCTATATGTGAGCCATGCTAAAAATGGGGATCAGGTAACTTTAACCAAGTTGCCTAAAGATGGTGATTAAATTAAGCTCACTGTGACCATTCTCCTTCAGATTACTGGAAACAAAGATCCCAGAAGACTTTCAGAAGGTCTTGGGAAGGCAGAGGATGGATCTAGTGTGGAAGGTGATGCCAACATAACTCAACCAAATATTTGTTATCAGGGTCGTGGTGTCTTTCATTGTTACCTTGAAACCACTCAGTGTGGGTAAGACCAAGTGAGCTTCTGCCTGAAAATATCACACTTGGTGAAAAAAGCATTTTCGCATATGGGTAAGATCTCAACGTTGGAAAAATATTTCAAAAAGCCCAAAAATGTTAAAAAATCCAATTAAATTTTTTAAATACTGAGTGAATTTTTTAGCATTTAATTTCAATTTATTATAGAATAATAACTAAAGTTTATTTACCATTGAAAACTTTATCACAAAACCTTAAATTTTGACAACTGAGATTTTCCCCTAAGCAACCTTTTTTATTTATTTTTTTTTTTTTTTTTTTTTTTTTTTTTTTTTTTAAAGATTTGAACATTAAACTCAGAAATCAATTATTCATTAAGTTTATTTAGGAATAGACCTGGCTGCTGAATGTTCTTCTGCATCAGGAATTGACTTTTCTTAAAAATTAAACTTTTCTTAAAATTTGGCAGTATTAAAGACATTTTCTATAATCCAGTAAAACCTTTTCACATTCTTCACAATTTTTTTGTGGATTGTGTTTCACCTAAAACACAGCACTTGTCAGTGGGGTTTTTTTTTATTTATAAGTTCTGTTCATTTTTTAAATTATATGAAACACGAAACAAGACAGAAATTTTCAAGAAAATCAGAACCTGAATCTCTTTGCTCTTTAAGACCAGAAATAATTCTCAGCATTTCTAAACTTCTTTTTGAAGCAAATTCATTAATTTCTCAGACACCTGAGACTTTGGACAGAATATTTGGTTTGCATATTGAATTCTTCTTTTCTTTTTTCTTGTGTCAGGGCACCTCAAATTCCAGTTAGTACAAGGCGGACATAATGATGGAAATCATTTTACTCTATACTGAGTGTCAAAATATTGACTTGTACAAGCTCCCTAAGCCATTTCAATAATCAGAGGAAAGGGACAAACACTTCCAGAGTATTTCATCCCACTGCTTGTGAATTTAACAGCAGGAGGAATCACCATTTCCATGAACACACCTCCTCCTGGTGTATCTGTCTGCATAAATAATTTGGTGCTTAATACAATTTTATTCCTTTAGAGGGTTGAACAGAATTAGAATGGGAACACCTCAGAAATGCATTGTTTGTGGCCTGGAGTAGGTGGACACTGGCTGGATGCCAGGCACTCACTGAAGCTGTTCTATCATCCCTCTGCAGCTGGACAGAGGAGAGAAAATTCAGAAAAGCTTCATGAGCTGGGACAAGGACAAGAATCACTCACCAAATACCATCACAGGCAAAACAGTTTGGGGATATTAAATCAATTTATTACCAAAAAAATGGGAGCATGATGAGAAAAAAATTTAAAATCACCTTTCCCCCATCCCTCCATCTCTCCCAGTGGTGCAGGGAGACAAGGAATTTCTAATAGTCCCAGTCTTGGCCAGCAGTGGGTCCATCTTGGAGCTGTAGACATTATCTCTGCTGGACATGCAGGAGGCTTCTGGCTGCTCACAAAGCCAGTCCTGTAGCCCCATCACTACCAAAAGCACACAAACCCAATACCTGACCATGAATCAGGGGTCAGCTGCAGCACTTGGCTCACCTGTTGCAGTCTGAGGGCTGAGTCTTGCTGAGCTCAATCTAACCCAAGAGGTGAGATGAAACAACACCAGAACAAGGCTAAACAGCTGTTTGAAAGAGATCCATGGGCTAATCCAGAACTTTTGGACCTGGTTTTACTTTTACTCCCTTCTCAGCTGCAGCAAGTCTGGCCATAACCTGGTTTAGGTAGGGTTTGTAACATAAAATCACTGGGCTTCAGATATTCCTCTAGGAGATGAGAAGAAATGGCCTCAAGCTATGCCAGGGGAGGTTCAGGTTGGATATTCAGAAAAATTTCTTCATTGAAAGAGTGATTGAGCATTGGACCAGGCTGCCCAGACAAGTGGTGGAGTCACCACCCCTGGAAATGTTTCTAAAATGAGCAGAGGTAGCAATCCCTGACACAGTCATGGGTGTATTTAATCAAAGGTTGGACTTAATAATTGTGGAGATCTTTTCCAACCTTAATAATTCTATGATTAGTTCTTCTTTTTGCTTTTTTTATCCCTGAGTCTACTACACGTTCTTAAATCCTTTAGTTTCTGCTTAGCACAAGCAGTAAAAATATGTCAAATTTTAAAACAGTATTCAAAGAGAGCTATTTAGGGTGGGATAAATCTTCCTTGGAATCTCTCTGTTTCCTGTAAACAGTGTGCTGAGATTCATTCATTAAACTCTGTTTTTACCTCATCTAAATTGTAATATCATGGACTGGTTTGGGTTGGAAGGCCCCTTCTGGTTCCCCTGGGAAAGGATTATCTAATTCCAACCCTATGCCCTAGGCAGGGACTCCTTCCACTAGAGCCCAGCACGCTACTGAAATCAATGTACTGCACCTAAATTCAGGCACTCTGACAATTTCTGATGGCTGCTTTTAAAACCTGTCAAATCACAGCTCTTAGCCCTACGTTGACCTGCCAAGATTGTGAGCAAATATAAACAGTTACATTTATTACTTTGTTTATAAAGTTTAAATCAGGTTTTCAAATTAAGTTTCAGTTGTATGTGTGTTTTTTGACAAAACTAAATGCACAGGTAAATAAGGGCCACCTCCAGCTACCCAAATTTATAAAAATGCTATATAGGAGATAATTTACAGAATATTTAGTGTTATGTTTCATTTTATAAAAGTAGGCAGATATTTCAGCATTTTCAAAACAAAAATGGAGGCATTCATTAAAAATATCCACCTACAAAGGAAAACTAAATCTAAAAGAAAGCTAAAACCAAAGCCAGCTAAGCAAAATAGACTTGGATTAAATGCTCATATTAAATCCAGCAAAAAAAAATTCATTTTTAATTCAGAACAGCCTAATAATTTTCCCCAGGCTTGTTATTTCTGCAGCAAACTGAAAAACATTCCTTTATCCAACTATTGTTGTTACTAGAAAGATTGAGTTATGGCCAAAGAAGCATCAAAAGGGAATATTTTCAGTGCTGAGCACTGGAGCTGGAGCTTGGCAGAGCCGACAGACAGTTCTTGTTGTTCTAATCAGGAAGAAATGTGCTCCATCCCTGTGCCAAGAATACACAAGCAGCTGAATATTCCATTGTTTTTATTTACTTATTTTCCAGGTAGTTCAGGTATCTCTAACTACCCTTAAAAATGAGGAGGAAAAAGACATTACATTATTTGTATTGCCACTAGCTAGAAAATGATGGATTCCCCTAGCATGGCTGGAGGGGTTTTATGGGATTTGCTTTTATTTTTTTTTTTAATCTTCCCTTCATTAATATTTAAGTCTAGACTTAGGGAAGTGAAAATGAATATATAACAAACAACAACCCAAGTTACTCTTTGTAGGTCTAGTTTGAAATTCAGAGCACTGGTAGCTGGTGAAAATATCAAATGGGAAATATCTATTCTGTGGGACATGTCTTCACTGCACCTTAGCAAGAACTCAGTAACAGTTCCTAATGCAATGTTGTGCTGCCTTATTCACTAATTACTGTAAATTGGCACAATTTCATCCTTCTAACAGAGATTACTCAAATGGATAACTTGGATCACTGCTCAGTAGTTTATTTTGCAGAACCTCATAACTAAACACCGTTCACCTCTTGGAGAGAAAAGTAAATCTCTGTTGATGCAAACTGAACTTGGCTTTGTTTTGTGCCTGGTTTCAGGAGAGCTTAACTGAAATTATTCTACTGGCTTGGTGGATGGTAGAATCAGGGGGGAAAAAATTAAAGAGGAAGAACTTTTTCATGTAATTAAAAACCACCCAAAACCTCCAACCCTGAAATGCTTAATTAAACAGTTCTAGAGAGAAGTGGCCAGAGGCAGAATTTGGCATGGAAAATGCACTGAAGAAATCGTTCTAAAGGACCCAGTGAAAATGTGTTTTGATTTGATTAAGTTATAAGTTTTCTAAGAAAAAAGAAAAAAAAGGGAAAAAAAATTCCTCAAAGCAGTAAACTCAGTAAGTTCCTTCAGGATGATTAATGTTGGGAAAAAAAAAAAAAATCATAATTTCTAACAGAAGCATAATATGGCCAGAAACAAGGAGGTCCAGTTTTGAATTTTATAATCACCAGCTTTCTCAAAAAATTTACCCAGTGCTCTTCTTGCCAGTCCTAATCAACTTATCTTTTCAGTGGTTTGAGGCTTGCTTTTAGACTGATTTGTATGGTTACTCCAAGGGTCAGGTGCTGCTCCAGGAGTGTGAAAAATAATCAGTCTGAAATCCATATAATTCTGTGTGCATCTGTCCCCAGGTTTTGACATGGATTGGTGCTTTGAGCCAAGGTGATAAATTACCATAATATTATCATGCTTCTATAATACCAATATTTTTCTTGATTTCCAGCTCTGGAAATAAGTGTTTGCTTAAGAATCAGTTTCCTACAAACAAGTTAACAAACAAACAAATTTTTCCTCCCAGATAAAGCTGCTATTTCAAAAATCATTTACATTTAATCTACTATTAAATGCAATAGGGGCTGATTCAACATGTTAATTATTTACAGTTGGAAAAATGGAATAACTAAAATAAAATATAAATTGAAATCTTGTGATACACTTGCATATAATTAGGGGTTTATGAACCTCTATTTCAGCTTGATGAAAAGGTTGTGGAATGAGCAGGCTTAAGCAAGTACATTTTTATATAAATTACTAGAGGAAAGCAAGGAAAACTCACTATCTGACCATCTCTGCTTATTTTAAAGCTGATAACCCAGTGAATTGCAAACCCAGCTTTCATTCTAAGACCAAAGGTATTTTCTTTGGGGACAATTTCCAGATGGACTTCATAATTTTAGCCCCCAGATATCTCCACTGTAAAATACTCGATTAAATGTTGCAGCTTCGACTGTTAATACTGACCTAATAACTTATTCTCTCATAGTCATTTTGTTTTAAACTGGAATACTTTGGAACAAAACTTGCATGTAATTTCTCTAGAAATATAATAATAACTTAAAGCACTGATTTTGATCCTTGTTAGCAAAAAAATGTTTAAAAAAGCTTTCTATACAGAGAATACCTCCATAATGAAAATATGTACTCAAATGTGTATAAAGTCACAATATTGATAAGGCAAAACAAGGTATTTCTCTTGTACCCACTTTACAGTATAGAAAAAGTACCTACTGCATCCCTGCATGCAAATACTGGTCTACAGCTCCTGCATCCCCGTGGCTTTTCCAACATGATCAGGGTGGAGATTATTCTCATTTAAAAGGCGGCCATGCAACATATCAGAAATTATTTATAAGTTGCTTTTTTTTTTTTTTTTTTTTTATTTTAAAGGATTTTCAAGCTAATATAAAATCCATGAATGTCTGCAGCAGATCTGTTGTATTCACTGGGCTTTGCTTTTCACTGTTTCATTCTGATCTCTTGTATTCACTGGGCAGACTTTTGTAAAGTACAACTTAACCTGCAGAAATTGAGTCAAGTGATGAGTGTGGCAAAGGGTCCCTCACTGTGTCCCTACTCAGCTGGAGGGATGAAGAGAAAGGTTTTTTTCAAGTTTTAAATGTTTAATCCAAAATCTGTTTTCAAATGAATATAGTCATAATAGGAGTCCTGAGGCAATGTGTTCATTCTGTGCTCTGGCTTTGAAAATATCTGATTGACTGACCACACGAGCAGTGTAGGAATTCTGGTTCTGACTGCTGCCATTTGTGCCAACAGCATTTTGGGATTCCCTTTCTGTTCCAGGTGTTAGTCAAGTAGAACTGCAAACCAACACAAGCAACACGTTGGGGTTGAGTCTCTCTCCTGGTACATTCCACTCTCTCCATCATCTCCATCTGCTCTTCCTGCCGTGGCATGTGATGAGAAAATGGCCTGGAACAGCACAGAGACATGTGATGTGGGATGCCAAAGCAGAGACAAGGGCAATTTCTCATCTGCCCTGAGGGTCCAGTGTCCCAGAGGAGTTATCTATGTTAGCTTTGCTCCTTTTCCACGTGATGCCACTTGAAGAATTAATACAGCAGCCTGGTGGGGGCGATTATTGCTGTGCCAGCGATACCCTGATCTGTATCCTCCTCTCTCAGAACAGAAATTCATCCCTGAGCAGTGATGCTGTCAGGTTGGAGCAGAAGGCTGGGACTTGGCTCATCACAAACTGCAAACACAGGAAGGACCCACAGGCTGCCTGTGCCACTCTATCACCTTGCAATCACTTTAGGAGATGAGACAGTTTGAGCCATCTTCCCTTATTCCAGGCTTAGAATGAAGCAGCAACCTCCTCCTGCCCCATTTAGGTGCTAAGAACCCTGAAGGTGGTGTGAAATCTAAACCAGATGATAGTCTGCCAAATTGATGCTCAGTTTGAACATTATATTCACTGAAATTACATAAGGATGAATCAAATGAACAATACTAGGCACAATCCATGTGAAGTAACTTTCTCCAAAACAAGAAAAAAACTACAGGAATGGGGCCCTGATTCATAGAGGCTGAGCTTGTGTGGTTCAGTGATTCAAGCAGGGACACACAACTTTTAGTCAACACAAAGCAGTCTCCTCTTCCTGGTTTAGTAACTCGCTCTCAAGAGGTGCTTCCAGGTCACACAAGAAAAAGGTAAAACAAAAATTTGAGGTAAAACAAAATTTTGGCTGTACTATGTCATGTAACTACCCAGAGATAGCTCTATTTCCTCTTCTGGAAAAAAAAATAATCAATGTGCTAGAATATAATAACAATGTATTTCAAGGAGATTTACATTTCTGCAATTACTGTTTATTCTGATTTAACAAGGGTAGAAAAATCTGTAGTCTTGGCCTCATTAACATGTAGAAAAATGGTCTTTGCTGCAGAAGTTACTTGTGATCCATCTCTGAATCCAGTGCAGATTTATGGGAATGAATGGCTTGGAACATACAGGTATTCATTATTACTCCACTGAATAACAAGTACCTTTAAAATAAGGAGGATTTCTCAGCTGAAGTGGAATGGACAACCATGAAGTGGTGCAGTCACCATTCCTGGAGGGATTTAAAAGCCTTGTGAATGTGGCACTTGGGGACATGGTTTAATGGTGGACTTGTCAGTGCCGGTTTGATGGTTGGATTTATGATCTCAGAGCTCTTTTCCAACCTGAATGATTCTATGACATCCCAGAGTTCACATTGCAATGCCCACCTTCACCCCTCAGAGCCCCTGTAGCCCTGGCTGCTGATTCCAGCCCTGACCACTCACTGATACCAGCTCCTAACTTGAACTTCAGTGCCATTACCTTTGTTTGAAAAATGTCAATGCCCCTTGTAAAAATATTTCTCAGGAGTCTGTTCACCATCTGAAACCTTACAGTTGGAGATCAGCTAGTGTGATTCATGAATAATTACATGAGCATTTCTGAGGTTTTAATTTTCTTCTTTTCCTCTTCACTTTTTCCTTCTTTATCACTCCCCGCAGTAAAGGATGAGTAAGACTGGTGGCAAACCAGGCTTTCAGAGCACACCTGGCACACAGATAATATGATTCTCATTGATATTGGATGGAACAAGCCAGAGAACCAGGTGTGCCCTGGGAGCCAGAGAGGATGTGTGAGGAACAGAGAGCGAGCTGTCAGGAACGCGAGCGCGGGACTCGCAGGACGCGGTACGTGTCGTCAGGACTGTGCAGTGTGTGAGAGCACTGAACCTGTGGATGCCCCCATGGTTACAAAGAGAGATGCTTCTCTCCCAAAACGTGCTCTACTTTGTTCTGCTTTCCTACCCGACAGCTGGTTGAGCTGCCTTAAAACTTGAGAGCTCGGCAATTTCTCCCCAGTTCCTTTCCCCAGTCCCATCCTTCCTGCTCCTGCTCTCTTTATCTCTTTACCCTGAAAAACGTTAGCAACGATAACTAAACTTTTAATTTTTTTTTCTCTATACCTGGATAACCTCTTGTGTGCAGGATATTTTCTGCTTTAGGGCACAATCTGTTGCAGCACTGTTATAGCTGCTGCTAAGACACCTATTGTCATTCTCTCTGCCTCGGCAACACGGCATTCTGTCGTGTTCCTCTTCTGTGAACCCAGTGATTTATTGATAATGCTAATCTTGCTTGAAAGTTATAGAGCTTGTAAGTCAAATGTGTTTAAGGGGAGAGATGGAGATTCCTACTCCCCAACTTTTATTGTTTGCATGTCACAGTAACTGAGTTTTTCAGCCGGCGTTGGAGGAGCTCGAGGTGTATCACAAGCACGAATGGAGCCTCTCCACGGTACCAAAAGGAGGTTTTTACATCCTCATTAAATGCAACAAAGAAATTGGGTACCAGAAATGACAATACATAACTTAACCTACCTCACATTGTGTAACCACATAGAGCTAAGCCTCAA
Source organism: Muscicapa striata striata (assembly GCA_030060385.1). Classification (NCBI taxonomy): domain Eukaryota; kingdom Metazoa; phylum Chordata; class Aves; order Passeriformes; family Muscicapidae; genus Muscicapa; species Muscicapa striata. Next base: position 101,131 of record JAREIS010000144.1, read on the forward strand.
GGGGATGTTGGGCAAGTTTCACATTACCTCTTTTACAATATCTCATAATTGATTTGTGTGCCCATATCCTCTCTTGAAAACACAATTTTCTATTAAAAACAATTTGGATGGATACTTTTTTATTACCTTTCCTATATGATACTCTTCTATGGTAAAAAATGGTCCCTGCCCTGAAGTGTTTTCTGTCTGATCAACTCAGACAGGCAAAATAAGTTTTACAACCTCTATTTTGCAAATGGGGAAATAGGATATGGAGACATTAAGGGGCAGTTTCTGCAAGATCTCAGAAAACGAGATTTTCAGATATGATAAAGAAATTGCAAATTCTGACCACTTATGGAAATAGAGTTATTAGAGAAATAAATAGATAGATATAAAATTGTCCATTTCTTCCTCTCACACTCCTTATTACAGAAGGATCAGGGTTTTACTGTCACTGTATTATTCAGTTCTTCTTCAGCCTGGGAAGATGATGTTCAGATCTATTTTTCAGATGATGATCTCTGTCACAGACAGGCTAAAGCTTCATTCTAAAAACAGATTTGAGCACCCAAAAGTCTCTGTAATGCCTTGAATTCAATATTCTGATGTTACTGGGATTTGCATGAGCCCTGTTCAATTTTGTCCATGCTCTAGAGATGCCTGAAGTCCCTTAAATATGTTGGCACAACATTCCCTAGGGTCTGATGCCACCAAGCGATTAGAAATCCTAATTATATCAAACCCACTGCATTCCAAGTGTGCTCCACTGTCTGGTTTACCTGAAAGGCTCCTTAGAGGCAATTAAACTTTTTTTTTTTTTTTTTTCCCTTTTGAAAGATAAAGTGGAATTTTCATCTTATCAGCAGTTTAGTGTATAATCACTTAAGATACAGATACAAGTCTCACTCTAAAAATAGGTTTCACTGCCTATTCATAATGAAACTGCTTTCACAAAACTCCCTGGAGGCATCTGTTAGTGGCAAGATCCCACCTAATGTCAGGCTTTCAACTGAAGAGCCCAGTTTAAGGTTCACTCACTTTTTAAAAAAAATTTAGTTTCCCAGAAGGTAATCATCCATCCTTGATAGGACCAGGAGAAATAACTTTAAGCCAAAAGAGTGTAGATTTAGACTGGATATTAGGAAAAAAATTCTTCCCTGTGAGGGTGCTGAGACCTTGGTGCAGGTTTTCCAGAGAAGCTGTGGCTGCCCCATCCCTGGAAGTGTCCAAGGCCAGGCTGGATGGGAACAGCCTGGGACAGTGGAAGGTGTCCCTGCCCATGGCAGGGGATTGAAACTGGATGATGTTTAAGGGACCTTCTGACCCGTATCAGAAATTAGTCACCAGAGAAGGGACTAATGCCCACATCCTGGGCTTTAAGATGTCCTTACCCTCAAAAATTCTGTTATAATAGTATTCATACTTCTGTGAAGTCTTATGATTGGGTCAACTTGGCATTTCTAGACAATTAAAATGGTGTGTACCAAGAGAAGCTGAGCTCACAAGTCATGGGCAATTCTGGGAACCAACGTCAATTTGTCCTTTGCAGTGAACTCCCAAAGCCTATCCCTGCTTAGTTCACTTTCTCTAGGTGTATGTGATACCCTGTGCAGCTTCACTAAGACAACAAAGCACTGAAATAATCATTTTTATGCTCTAAAAATACTGAGATATATGTGGATCTATCTGTCAAAGCAGCTCCAGCCTTCTAAAAACCACTGATGCTCCTCTCCAGCCTTCTGTCTTTTGTCTCCACTGAGTGAGAGGAGGCAGTGGGCATGAATCAAATATTCAGGACTGCAAAATTCTCTCCCATCTGTTGTAAAACCAGTGCAAGCATGAACAACTGAGAGGTGAAACTATTTTTCAACCTCCCCAACAATCTCATAAATTATCTGCAGCTAAATAACCTAGAAAGCAGAGCAGAGTCTCCCAGCCTTAGGTAACAATTACACTATGTGAACTTTAAGAAACCTCATGCTAGCACTCAAAATTAGGAGCTTAATACACAAATGAATTGTGAAGGCTTGGTGACAGCAGTGTTTAGGAAATGCTTTTTGCAACCCACCCAGGTGTTGTTCCAAATTGTTGCTGAATGGGGAAGTGTCATGGATGGTTTCACTGGAGAAGAGGAAGTGTAGACAGGTTTTATCTCCCTCTGAAATAGACTTGTTTTCCTTGCCCATGAAAGACAAGGGAGTGTTGAGGCCTCCTGCTGGACACCCAGTGCTGCATTTCCACACCAGTGCAGCTGTTTGACTTCTGAGGTTTTCCTGAAATCAGAATGAGATTTTAGTTCTTAATGCCAGCCCCTCTCAATGTTTTTAAAAGCTGTTCCTACCCCAGTTCAAAATGCATCAATATTCTATCAGGCCAAGATCAAATGCCTCATCCTTGTTGTTTAAGTTTTTATTTCCTAGCTTTTCCTCACCCTCCTAAATAAATATGCTTTCTTCTGAAGGCCCTCAAACACTATAAATTGCTATTTTATAGGTGCAGCCACCCAACACAACCATTCATCAATATTTTGCACTTATGAGCCTTCCACCAACACTTTGCACAGCCCAGAGTCAGGAATTCTCAGTTAGATGGGAAGCGGGAGCCCACAAGCAGGAGATGATGATTTCCCAGGAACCCCACAGCTCCTTTGCAGAACTGAGCATCCTGTGACCCAAGGAGGCTTTCAGTGCTTTTTGCTTGATCAGCCTCTTCCATGGGGGAAGAGCATGGGAGCTGACAGCCTTGGTGCCCCTGTGAGCCCAGGAAAGGTTGGGATCAGATGCCAGGGATGCAGACAAATCACACCTGAGCTCCAGGTTGGCCTCCACTAGTGAAGTTCACAGGTTCAGCTGATGTATTTAGTTCATAGCTCCTATAGCTGGAGAAAGACAACTATGAGTGTCCCCATTTTACAGAGATGAAAAATACAGCAGAGAAAAGCTGAGGAAGTCATCAGTAAGATTTAGGAATAGAATCTCAACCTCTCTGCACAGACATGATGCCATGCTGCTATTTCTTCTGCTTTTCCCTAAGGGCTCATCTTCCTGTGGAAGCATCTGAGGCAATGTGCAGCCCACGTGCACACAGACAGTACTGATACACTCAGGCATCTCTGGCTCTCCAAATCCGTAAACACATCCACCAAAAAAATTTTATTCAAGAAAATTCTATGTTTCTCTTTAAATATGTCCCCATCTTCTGAATGGTTTCATAATTACATGATCTCCAAGCAACTGCTTTTCCTCCGGTGCCTCATAATCCCTTCTACTCTCATTTTTCTTGGCATTTTAACATTTTTCCAAGGAGTGCAGGCCTCAAGCAGGTGTCTCAGGTGTGTTCTCGTGAGTACTTAATAGCAGCATACTAATCTCCTCTGGCTTTTTGATTTAATGTCTCCCAGAATAACATTGGTCTATGTTATTTTTTTTTTTCCTGCTGTAGTACATGGCAGGCATGTAACAATTACACTGCTTACTCTCATCCCAAATTGCTTTCAGCATTCACTTTTTCCCAAGTCTCTGTTTCACCTGCTGGCAAACACCTCTGATTCCTGATTATTACACCCAGGTGAAACAAGGAATAATTTCATCCTTGTTTCTTAAAAACACATCTCTTCTGGTAACCATAGCAAATTGTTTTGGATTTTTCCTTATTAGTTATTCATGAGATTCAATTTATCATGATTATTAATTCTAACCTCTGCAGTGTATGAATAAGCAATCTCATTGTTTAATATTAGTGCCTGACCATTCTTCTCTGCAACTAATGACCTGACAGAGATATCTGGGCCTAAAAGTCATCAGGAAGCTGGGAAGTACTTAATTACTATTAAGTTAATAAAACAATGATTGAACTAATACTGAAAAGCTGTCAGTGTTTTGCTCCCAATTAATAATGAAATACATTAGCAATACACCCAGAGTGCCACATCAGCAATCAAAATAATTTTTGATGCAGGGGCAATTTTGAGGCTGCATTTCCCTTTGCCAAAGCTTTCCGCTGACACACGTCACCTTGGGAGAAGTGCAACTCTGCCATCCCCACTTTTGTACAGTTTACTGGGAGAATTCTCTCACACATTTACTTTTTAACTTTTCTATGTGGAATATGGAAAGGCAGTTTTTCTGAATGTCCAAATCTCAGCCTCAATGACATGACTGGATTGAGAAACGTCATTTTGCCCCTTTGGTACCCCAGGCTTGTAAAATCCATGTCCAGCAATTAATTCCTCCACTTCGTCTGTCCTAACCTTTAGATTAGTTCAAGTTGATATCTTAATTTTATCAGATGGATATTGGCAAGTTCTCTGAGCAGTCTCACAAGCATCTGGATAAGGACAACGGAGTGAGTGATTAGTGTAGGATGCAGATGTGTACTGGGAGAACAGGAGATCCACCATCTGGCTTTGCTGCTGAGGATTATCCAACTACTGCCTTTGGGGTCATTGTAACCTGCAAATCCTCCACAACTCAGTTGCAATGAAACTGGTTGCAGGAAATAACACAATTCAGAGACGAGACAATACTGATAATCAGGGAACAGTTTTAGTGATAGTGACTTTAAGTTGATTACTATACAAGTATTGGAAACTTTCTTTTTATTGGCATAAATTAATGGAAAACTCTTGAATATTCACAATAAAAACAACCAAAAAAAAATTCATAATCCAAAGTAGGTCTTTCAATATCAGTAATATTAGGTAGCAAAGTCACGCTTTATGGCTTCAGATAAAGAAATATGCTTGAATTGACACTCTAATCCCAAAGAACTGGCAATTTGAAAAAGTTTATCCTCTCAGTTACAAGGAAGGAAAATCTGTCAAACAGCTGCTGGAGGTCCCAGAACTCCTGGTTTCCCAGTTCAGAACAAATATCACACATCAATGTTTGAGTAAAATTTAGGCTGGACTTCCAGGGCAGATTGAAAGGCTTGGAAATGACTCATTGCTATAAAAACGCAGAGGATAAGGAAAGTGATAAACAAAGAAGATGAATTTTCAAAACCACATGGATATTATAGACCTGCAGGTCAATAATTGCACATAAGGAACTACACAAAGGTCTTCAATTGCTTATAGACCTACTGATCTATAACTGTATATAAATTTCTGTGCGATGCACACACATATGTATCTTTTATGTAGCGTAATACCAAAAGTAGGTTAGTGTTTATATCCTGATTTTTTTAAATTTTATTTTTAACTACACAACCATAAATTATACACTTTGTGTATAATATAAATATATGTGTGTATATAATATAAATTACATAAATACAGATGAACTGCTGCAGTTGTCAGATCATCGTTAGACAGTTTAGGCTTTGAAGTCATTCTTTATTATTCAGTTACTGTGATTTTCTGACTTTGATTGCTATAATAACATCAAAACACAGTGCAGCTTTTAAATATATTCACTTCAGCCTTTGTTCTTAAAAGAGACCAGTTATTTATTTCTGTCTTCTGAAGAATCTCATAATCCAAGGAAGGAGTCAAGTGTCAGGAATGCTATGAAATGACTGAGGATTCATGTCCATGCTGGTTTTTACATAATAAACTTGTTTGTGATTTTTTTTATATGTACATTTTTATAATGTTTGTGTGTGTTGGAGAAAACCAAACACTAAAAGAGTGTATGTTTCTGTCTATGTATATATACAAGTATAAGCAGAAAACAGGGCTGCTGATGAAATACTTACAAATCAGAATGTCTTGCCAGCATAAAAAATTATATGGAAATATCAAATATTATATATTTTGGCAGGATTTTATGGTAAATCCAGACATAATTATTTTTGTGAATACTTGCCCATTCAGCCATGAGAGCTCTAACAGGGGAATTAGAGTGATTTGGATCTAAATGGGCTGCATAGGGTTGAAACATCCAAATACTTTTTGTCTGTATCATCAGAAAACAGTTATTATTTCTTTTCAAGCTATTTGCAACTTTTCAAATTTAAATTTGTTTTGCTTGTTTCAGGTTGGTTTGGTTTGGTTTTTTTTTTTTTTTTGTTGTTTGTTTGGTTTGTTTGTTTTTGTCGGTTGGTTGGTTGATTGGGGTTTTTTGGTTGTTTTTGTTTTTTGGGGTTTTATGGATTTTTTTTTGCTTTTTTGTTGTTGTTGTTGTCTGTTTTTTAGTTTGGTTTTGGTTTTTTTTTTTTTTTTTGTCAATAGTATGAATCTTGTGATCTCTTGGGATTTTATGTGTTTTATAGAGAAGAGGGCTGGAGCCCCTCTGCTTTGGAGCCAGGCTGAGAGAGTTGGGGATGTTCAGTCTGGAGAAGGATCCAGGGAGAGCTCAGAGCCCCTTCCAGGGCCCAAAGGGGCTCCAGGAGAGCTGGAGAGGGACTTTTTACACAGGTCTAGAATGATAGGACAGGGGGAAATGACTTCAAACTGACAGAGAGCAGCGTTAGATGGGATATTGGGAAGAAATTCTTTCCTGTGAGGGTGGTAGGGCTCTCTTCTGCTTGAGCTCATTGTTCATTTGTGGACTTTGTGGGTGGGGAGCAGAAGAAGAACAGATGCAGACCTTCAGAACTGATGGGTAGAAGGAGTTAAAAAAGAATAGGAATTTTTACAGCATGTACATTTTTACAGTTTATAGTGTGCTGGGATGTGCACTGAAAACATTTATAAATACATTTTTTCTTGCTGCTGTGTTAACGGAGCAATTTGTTAGCGTTGACTGTTGAAAGATAATTTCATGATGTCTTTTTCATTCAAATTTTTTTTATTTAGCTTGATATGAGTATAACCTGATAGCACAGTAAGAGTCCAAACCTTCTACCCCTAAATACAGAGCACCCAGGATATATCCATTTATATGAGTTGAGGAGACATTAGAAATGTTTTTCTAGTGGTTCTGGTTTGTAATTGTGCACATCTTTTGGAGACTTACATAAAACCAACGTTTCTTTTGTTTCACTTATCAAGGCCTTCTCCTTTTGTGAATTTCCTCAGTGAATGACTTCTCCCCATTATGAGGTCATAAAATCACACCAAGTTCATTTCAGGAGCTCTACACAGAAAATTATTGAATTATTAAGGTAGAAAAGATCTCTAAGATCATCAAATCCTGTTGTTAACCCACCCACTAGGTTTCACCACTAAACCATGTCCTCAAGTGCTACATTCCCACATCTTTTAAACACTTCCAGGAATGGAGACTCCAACTCTGTCCTTGTCAGCCTGTTCCAATGCTTGACCACCAAATTATGTAATTAAAAATAAAACCCAGATGAGCAAAATGCCACAAGGAATAAAAAGAACCTCCAGGAGAAAACATTTAAACTACTATATTTGAACTAGTGAAATATCCTTTGTTATCAACTTTATTTGCAAAAGGACTCAAGAAAAATTAAATAATGAAGTCTTCCATCATTTAATTTGCAGTTGAAAGTGAATTAAAGTGTCCTGTTTAAAACCACCTACTCTCTCAGCATCAGTGCCCCAGGGTGAAGTTTTGGACACAGCTCAATAGAAGGCATAGTTTTTCCTCAAACTTTATTGGCACTTAACTCTTTTTTCTTTTCAGTTAGTATAGCACTGCCGGAATACAGGTTAAACATAGATCATGGCACAGAGAGGAAAATGTCTGTGTGTCAAAATGCAAATATAGCTTTAAATTTCTAAAAATAATTAAAAATAAAAAAGGAAGAAGTGCTTGTTGTCTTGAAATAAAGGGCAAAACTTAGGTTAAAAACAGGATTTCATGTCTATACACTGCATACTTCTGGTTTACCCCCTTGAAAAAGAAGATAATACTATTCCTTTGTCTCAGAGAATTTTCCAAGAGAGGAAACAGCACATGTGCAGATGTTCATTTGACCTAGAGATTGGGATATAGAAATTTTAAGAATAAATATTACATGTCTAAGCAACTGCCTTTTCTTGTTCCAGGGTCTTCAATGATTGTATTAAATAAGTGTGTAACCTCAGGGTCCTGGATTTGTGAGAGACAGATTTTAAATATGAAACTAATTTAATGAATTTCACAATAGCCTGTCTTAAACTAATCTGATTTAGAATCATTTTAAAGGACTGAAATTTGACATTTCAGTTATGGTAGGTTTTTTTTGTTGGTTTTTTTTTTCTTTTTTTTCTTTTTCCCCATGAAATATGGAGATATTTTCATTATTATGCAAACATTAGAATTAGTTTGACTAATTATTTGACTAAGCATCCCAAGAAAGTATAAGAATGGAACTCATATTCCCAAGGATGATAATTGTGCTCATTTTGGGATCCAGGATGAATACTAATGTGACAACTTTCTCTAAATTCCATCCTTGTCTATAATAACCACCTTAGCTTAGGTCAGTGGTCTTGAAGCAATATGCAGAAGTCCTAACTGATTTCAACATTTTTATCTTCCTCAGAATTATGCATAAAATCTCTATCTCTCCTGTGAGACCATCTCAAATAAATTGCATTAATTCCTGTATTTGCTGAGACTGTCTTTCTCTTGCTAAGCCACGTGCATCCAATTATGTGAAATGGGAAAAGCTTTAAAATATCACATTCTGGCATGAAGTGCTTGAAAATCTTTGGGGGATGTTAGTTTGTCTTTAATAACAAGTCCCAAATTGTGCCTAGTGGGCCTCTTCTCTGAAAACAAAGATTCCAAACTGCTATTAAAAGAACCCCCACAACAAAACCCCAAATTATCTCATGGCTCCTATCTGTCAAATAAAGAATAAATCTGTAATGAAGAAGAAAGGATAAAAGGTAAAAAAGCAAATTAATTCAAAAGAATAAGATATTTTTATTTATTTTAAGAAGTACAAGGGAAAAAGACATTTTTTTTAGCTCCTCTTTCCCTACCTTCAAAATTAATAGTTTCTCAGTATTTATGGGAGCTTTTTTTTTCTTCTTTAGTAAAAATTAGAACTATTTTCCAGGGGAAATAAAAAGAAAAGAAGAAAAAGACTTTTAAGAATTTCTGCCAGGCATATAAAATGCCTCTTTGTTCTGCATTGTGCTACATTTTGCCGCTGTCAGACACACCATGGAGAATGTCAGTCGGCATTGGTGGGTTGTTTGGTGAGTACATTTTATTTTCAAAAATTGTTTTCTTCCTATAGAACCAAACAGCACTTGAAGCAGCTTGTTTTATTTTGTGTCAGACAGGCATTTGCTTCTGGGTGTATGAAAAGTGCAAATTAGCAACCAAACATCAGAAGAGAGAATGAGGAAAGTCCCCACTGGGTAGAGATGGGGTTTTTTTCCCCTTCTTTTTCATTTTTTTTTTTTTTTTCTTCCCTGGGATCTGAAAATGCAGACATATCCATTGGGGAAACAGGAGAGGGGAAAAAATATTGCAAATAACATTCACACAAATGGTCTGATCCTGCTCCTGTTGGAAGTTACACTTTCTCCCTCAGAATACACAGAGGTGTTACCTTTCTCTCCAAAGACTGACAGGTATGAACCTAAGAATATTGGACAGGAAAAAAACATATCCTGGATTTCCAAGCTTCTTCCCCAGCTGTGTCAGGAGCTTGTTAAGATCCCTGCAACACATTTGAAAAATAATTAGGGTTTGGGGGTGTTTTTCTGCTCCCAGTGCTTGTATTGCAGGACTGTTCCAAAACTTTCCTCCTCTGATGTTTTATCAGCCTATTTCAAACTTCCATCAGAAATCTACTCATGGGCATCTTACACCAGATTGTTCTTGGGCCAAAACTGCTATTTGATGTGAACAGTCTTTCTCTTTCTCTGGTGTGTTTGCATCCTGCTGTACTTATAGATGAATGGGAAAAGCACACAGTAGCTCATGTAGGGCACAATGGGACCATAAATGTGTCCTTCCTCTAACCACCCCTTCTGAGTAATCTAAAAGTCAAATCCATGACAATTCTTGATTCCAGTGAAATTTCTTCAGCCCAACAAACACTGGAGCCTCTGGACTTCATACATAGCACCGCTGGATCAATGAGAAGACAATATACCCACCTCAGAACCAAGAGAATGGTGTCACCTGCAAGATCCTTGATATTTTAAATGTATTTCCAGCATTTCAAAAGCGCAATATAAGTAAACCAAATCAACAAAAAAATAGTAATTATAGATCCACCTTGTAAATTCAGTCATCTGCAACCTGAATGTTCTCCTTTGGGCCAACTCAAAGCATTTTAAAGACTTTGGAAAGGGACATGGTTTCCTGACCTGTATAAGATCCCTAATCCAGAATCAAATTAATCACAAATAGGAGTGCTTTTGTCCTCTTTTTCAGTAACAGTCAGCTATATTCTTACAGTGCACGAAAAAAGCAGAGTCATCATTGTTTCCTCCCAACCTCATCCCCTTCACTGTTGCATTTTTCACTTATGTTTGTTTACTTTTGGTTTACAAGCTTTGATCTGAATCTCATCTGTGTCACTGGGGTGTTGAATTCAACTGGCTTTGGGTCAGGACCAGCAGCAAGGCTGGTATTAAAACCTTTGTGTGGAAGAAACTCCTCAGCTTTAACTACCATGCTTTGGGAATATATGAAAAAGGTTCACTGTGAAAGATGTAGGAATACAGGTGAAGAAGTTCCATAGAAAAAAATCTGGTTTGCCTAAGAGGTGGCAGGTATAAGACTGGTGAGCAGAATGCTTGTGGGAGATGCTAACAGAAAGATTTTTATAGCTGCACAGCATGCAGAAAAACTGCTTATGGGAGTAAATGAGAATGTCTGTGGCTGAAGATCACTTAAATAAGCAGAAGTCCTTCATTTATCTTATACCTTGGATATTCCACAGGTGTTGGAGTAAAAACTTGTCCAATGACACTGGCTTTCTAATCAGTTGGTTTTAAGGTTTTAACCTTGGTTTTGATTATCTTTTTCAAAGAGTTCAGTACTGACTTCTTTGGAAAAGCGAATGTGAATCTTTAAAGAGCTAAGAAACTAAATTCAAATAGTTGTTTCCAATCTTCAAACTCAGAACATCCAAACTACTCTTAGTACCTGGACAAACAGTCCAGGCTTGGCTTTCTACAAGTCTTTACTCCTTGATCAAAGACAGCTGACTCACCTCTGCTTGATGAACAAAAATTGCTCTTTCAAAGATAATGAGCCATTGATTCAAATAACCTTAAAACAATCCAAATTAATATTTAAGAAATTGTTTGTATAATTTAACATTTTTCTTAACTCTATCACTATTCACCTTTTTACTGCAGTCCTGCAGACATCTAACCATCTTCTCTGTGTGAGTGCTTAAAAATAAAAAATACGGAAACAAAGGAACTGATTATTCTTTGAAGCTTCTGCAATGAGGTGGAAAAGCCATCCCAGGAATTCAAACATTAACTCTGTGTTGAGGATTGGTTAGAAAGCCATGGGCATAGCTATGGATGTAGATCTAAAGAAGCAAAAGTATAGGTCCTGCTAAGCAGAGAGCTAGGCCTGGCTCCTAAGCAGACAGTAAAGGCCTTGTTGCAGGCAAGCAGCTTTCCTGATCAGCAGCTTTTGCTGAAGCAGAGACGTGCAAAAGCAATACAGCTAGCATAATTTGCAGAGTTAGTTGATAAGTAATACATATGACTATTGTTCAATCAAGGCCTTAACTTCCAGGGGGCACGTAGCAAGAGAAGCATAACCCTGGGATGGATACTATATAGCAAATAAGTATAAGAAAAAAAGGAAGTAGCAGCCAAGACTTATTGTCACCTAGCACGTGTACATTTTGGCTAGAAACTCAGTAGGAGTGGTTATCTCATGTGGACACCACTGCAGGTCCAGGCAGAAATGGTAAGGCCTTCTTTCAGGCTCTGAGCTCGTTTTCTCTCTCTCATGCTGGGAAACCCTTTCCCAGGCTGAGACAGTTTCTTAGCTCTGGCCTGTGCCTTTTCCCAGGGTGATAGCATTTGGGAAAAACAGAGAGGAATTATAACAAAGATAAAACATCTGCTGAACCCGTGGGAAACCAGAGACAAGAGGTGTCTCTCTCTCTGCCCAATGAATTGTCTGTATTTTGTTTTGCATGAACTGTATTATAAAAAGCCATGGCTCTCTTCAATAAACTGCCCTTTCTTGTATCAAGTAAGAGAGTTGCCTTGTTGCTGTGTCCCTTTGCCGCTCCGTAACCCCTCGAACAGCAACAATCTCACACTTGCAATAACCAATAATAAGAGAAGGCGTACATAGCAAAAACCAATAAGATTGTACTAATATGAATATTGCTGATTTATGCTATTCTGGGCTATAAAAATGACTGATGCTCTCCATAAAGCGGATTATGCCTTATCAATCACATTGATTGGCTGGCATTTTCCCCTCGCCGGCTCTCCGAAAAGTGGCTCTGCATTCCCCCCGCAAGGGTCCGAGGTCTCTCTAACCCCCCACAGGGGGTCCCCCGTCAACTCTGGATTTGGGAAATGAGGAGACTGGTCTCTGAGCTGCCAAAGACTTGTGTGAAATTGGGAATATCACTTGCTCCAGATGACTCTCTCTAACTCTTCCTAAATATCCAGTTAGAGTAGACTTTAAGCTGCGGGGCCTCAGAGAAGGATTCTTGGTCTTGGACTCTCAGTCCAGGGAATACTTGCAAACAGCTAGTGTGTCTGTGCTGGGACAATTAATTCCCCTGGTGCTTAAATATCAGAGAACAAGGGAGGTTTTTCCCTTAAGGGAAGAGGAGCCAGGATGACAGCAAGACCAGCAGAGACAGCAGCTCCACCAACAGAAGCATCAGTCACTTGGGAGAGGTCAGCAGAGGTGTGGTGGTGATAACAGAGTTCAGTCAAGGCTCCAAATCATGAGTCAAGGCTGTGGTGAAAAAGAAGTTCCAAGATCAAGACACTCTCCAAGTAACTCTATATCACAGAATCACAGAATCCTAGGTTGGGTCAGGTTGGAAGGAACCAAGGGGCTCATCTCGTCCAACCTCCTTCCTCCAGCAGGGTCATCCCAGAGCTCAGGGCACAGGATTGTGTCCAGACAGTTCTGGAATATCTCCAGTGAGGGAGACTCCAGCCCCTCTCTGGTCTCTGTTCAGTGCTCAGTCACTGCACAGTAAAGAAGTTCTGCCTCCTGTCCAGCTGGAACTTGCTGGAATCAGTCCCTGCCCGTTCCTCTGGTGCCATTGCTGGGCCCTGGAGCAGAGCCTGGGACTGCTCTGACCCTCCCTGCACACAGGGACAGATAGGGACACTCAGGGACACACAGGGACATTCAGGGACACCCAGGGATGAGGTTCCCTCTCAGGATCTCCTCTCCAGGCTGCACAGCCCCAGCTCCCTCAGCCTTTCTTCTGCTCACACCAGGAATTGGCAGTGTTTACTGTACCTAAAGCACCTTGCTCCAGACACAGGCTCTGAGGAAAACTACAAAAATTTGTGAGGTATCTGTCAGGCACTGTGACAAATCTTATATTGGCAAACACAGGACTGGCCTATTCATAAGGTTTGATTTGCTGCTAATTAGTTCAAGCATATCATATAATGTCATCAAACTTAATCTCATAATGGCTTTAGTATTGCACCTGCTCCTTCCCTCCAGTCCTTCTGGAAAATTATAGTTTGTGTTCTATTAGGGGCATCACAACTTATTATCACTCAGGAAGATGTACAGTCACAAAAATCATTCTGAGACTTTCTGTTTCCTGGGGTGTCTGTTCAGAGCCTGGGCACTGAAGGAAGAAGTTTTTCGGTCCTAAAGCTGAGGTGAGTGGGAGAAGTCTGGGGTTCTTAGTGTTACAAAGGTTTTGAGTGATTGGTGACAGGAGTGATTGCCATACCGCGAGAATTTTCACAGCAACGATTAATGAATGCATAAGACAGGGTAAAAAGTTACAAAATCTCAAAATATAGAAAATATTAGTCTGTTAAAAGAAAAAATGCATTATTTGTCTCTGGAATTTGGGATCAGAGGGCACCCTCTGATATTTTTAATAGACCTAAATGTTTTAATAGATTGAACACTTACATAAATATGCCATGACAGAAATAAAGAACACATTTATAATTATGTCAGTAAAGATTTTACTGAGAAATGGAAGCCTGGAAAAGACATAAAGAAAAGGTCATGCTACAAGGCATAAGACCATCACAATTCATGAGTTTAGGAGGCAAATAGTTTTGGAGAAAATTTTTCTGAACTTCCTTCTTGCAACAATCACCTTTGCAGTACAGATTTAATGCAGGTCCTTTTGGCTGTGCTCAGGAGAACACCTGGGCTCATTGGGTGCACCCCTAAGGAAAATCCAAATGGGAGAAACTGTGCATGGTGTGGGTCAAAACTGAAATAACAAATGCACACTGGTGACTGTGGATAGGATCATCAAACAACTTCTCATAAATGTCAAAGAGATCAGAAATAAAGAAGGCTTTTATATGATTTCCAAATCTAATTCTTTTGAGGATGGGGAAGGAGTAGTTGTTAGTCCTTCCTACCTCTACACATACATGAGAGAAAAAAAAGGATGATCTAATATGCAGCAGAACTGTTTTATCCTATACAACTGGAAAATAGACATGAATGATCCTTTCTCCCTGTTAAGTAGCATAAAAGACATTGGCTACCAGAAGAAGGTAGGGCTTTGAGATGCTGCTCTGCCATAGAGTGACAGGTACTGCTGACCTCATTAAGCTTTGCCCTCATAAACAAGGAATTTTGGAGAGTTTAAGGAGACAACAAAAAGCACAGGTCAGTCCAACAGAAGGAAAAAAACCTTGGAGCTGTATATTAGGCAGGAAAATCTTTTATAATGAGAGCATAGCTAAATTTTAACATCTGACGGAATATATCTCCATGGAGAACTCCTATTCTCTGCATTCACTTTTTCATTATCATTTTATCCATTAGTGTAATTTCACTGTTATAGAAAATGAATGTCAGAAACCAGAATGCTTTGCTTTATTTGTACCCAAGCCAGTGCCAATCAATACCAGAAGTATTCCCTGTGCCCTGTCAATGCACTTCAACCCTACCTTGTTGAGAGTCCTTCTTAATTGACTCCAGTGAAGCAAATCCAATTTCCACATTCTCGGTCCTTGTACACATATGCTAAGACAGCTAAATTTAAACCATTTCTGCTCAGTATTATGGTGTCTGCTCTGACACTTAGAACAGAATGAGATCACCTGAATTTGCTTTATATCTTATTTTTAAGACCATTTAATTGGAATGATTTTATGCCACTGTTTCTGGGTGATATTAAAGTAATATCCTAGAGGAAAAAGCCAAATACATTATTCTACCCCATCACTGACTCTCTCTGAAACCACCTTCTTTACTTTTACTGCTGGATCTGATTTATATCTGAGACATAAGTGTCAATAACTTGTTTTTGATGGGCAAAATACCGCCAGGAAAAATGGATATAGTTGAGCATTAGGCTATAAAGTGGGGTATGAAGTATAATTCAAATGGGCTTCATGACACTTGTCCCTCATATGACACACATTCTTTTCATTTCCAATTTCATTGGAACAAGGGGGAAAAACGGTTTCCAATCTGTCCCACCTCATAAAAATAGACCTGTGTTTAATTCTCCAGGACCTAAAATTATCCTTTAGATATTGTCAACCAATCATCCAAGGAAAACGTTCACGGACAAAGTAATAGAGAAATCTTGTATGTACAGAGATGGTTAAAATATTGCTGCAGCTTCAGTTTTAATGACAGCACTCAAATATTAGTGCTAAATGCACTGATAGTACTGGGATCATCTGGCATATGCTTTTATACTTTTTAGTAAATGGTGTAGTTTGGTCCATGTGTTGTTGCAATTTATACATAAAAATGATTTCACAAAAATAAATAGCTGACAATATTCCTTATATCCAGTGGAGGAACTGCATGCCTTTAAAGAGAACATCCAGGAGCTACTTGGCCCTACAGGATTACAAAATTTAAAGAATAACCTTTATTGTGCATGGGTGCCTTGATTTGTGTTTGTATTTTTCTGGTGAGCAGCAACAGCACAGCCTTGGTGTACCCTGTCTTGGTTTTAATTACTGGTTCTGCATCTGGAATTGGAAATTAGAATGAAGACAGCAGCAGTCCGTGAGTTAGATGTGATTCAGATCATCTTCTAAGTGAGTTTGGGACATTCTCCTGGGCAGACTTCAGGGCATTCTCATTGGGCAGGCTGAGAGTTACAGAAAAGTAGAGTTGCTGACTTTATGAGATAAATTATTTTGGGGCCAAAGACTGTCAGCCTGCATCATACTGGGGAGCATGTGAGGCAGAATCTGCAGGATTTCTGAGATTTGTCTCCTGAATATCAGGGTCATTTTATGGTGATCAAGTAGGTACAGAAATCATAGAACAAGACAAAAGATCTCCTCGTGGATACACAAATAGTTGCATTACAAAATCACAGAGCCAACTGTTTTGGAAATGACCATCTGAGACCATTGAGTCCAAGCTGTGACTGATTCCCACTTTGTCACCCAGCCCAGAGCACTGAGTGCCACATCCAGGCCTTCCTTGGGCACCTCCAGGGATTGGGACTCCAAACCTCCCTGGACAGCCCCATTCCAAGGCTTAAAAACCCTTCCCATGATTAAATTCTTCTGGAAAAATAATTTTGTTTTGAAGAAAACTACTTTGCAATTAGGCATTCCAAGCTGAGATTATAAAATGGCAGAAATTTTTTTCTTTATGTAAATAAATCCAAGGAAAGGAATTACTGGGCTCCAACATGCATTGCTGACTCTCAGGATTAAAATCCACTAAGGGACTTTACATATTTGGCATTGCAGCCCTCTCAGATGCTTTAATTCTGGTCCCAGTGCAATTCTTTCTGTGGACATTCACCTTATCTGGAGTGGGATTCCATCACCTTGGTGCATTTCTGAAAGTTTCTCAAAGTGTATTTTGTGCAGCACAGGGCACAGCCATACTCATGGGATGAGTATTCTCAATGTCTGCATTTGATAGCACTAAGGGAAGACAATTGTTATTTGTTTTGACAATCCTTAACTACTGCATCAGCTCTTTCTGGGAACCAATTCACTCTCCATTAGAAGACTCCTTTAAATCAGATTAAAAAGGCAGCTGACAGAACTGCAGATGAAAAAGTTTTTTTTTTTCCTGCAATGTCTTTTCAGCACTTTAAATTTCAAAACCTACTGTGCCATTTTCAGCACTAGTAATGTCGATTCTTAGTCAATTCTGATTTTTAAGGCTCTATTTTTGTAGTAGACTGCATAATTTTTCCCCTACCTCATCTGTTACGGTGCTAAATTTGGCATTGGTTCTTATTCCAATTATGAAGTAGGTATTAAATAGGAATAGAAACACCTGATTGTGGTAGACTTTTGAAGATTTGTGTTATTTACTTAAACTACTCTGGAAATAATCAGCTCAAGAGTGGCTAAAAAAATTGTGTAAATCTGTGTGAATACACTGAAGACAGAGAAGTTATTCTGTAGAAGCTGAGAATATGGTCCCTTGAGTCAATTGTGTGCCAGATATAGCTCCATGGGAATGAGTGGAAGCACACCAGGGATTAATTTAAACACATTTCCACAGCTAAATGGAAAACCCCCTACATTTGCCTGCTATAGCAGAGCTGAAAGTCACCATTCTTTGGAGGATCAGCTTGCAAGGTAAAGAAAAGGCTGCAGATTTGACCCTGAAGGATTTAGACCCAAGAATTTTTTTCAGATGTGCAAACCCTGCAGCATCACAGGATACAAATCAGCACAAGAAACTGGTCTTTTATCTTTTCCATTTTCAGATCCAAATTAAAAATGTAGGATGAAATATAAAGCAATCTAGGTATTTTTCAAGGTAGGTGATACTATGATTCTATGATCAAGCAAGATTATTTGCCCTCTAAAGATGATTTATTTTTCCTCCATCAGTTCATCTTCCATTCACTCACTTCAGGCACATAACTTATAAATGCACCTATCTTGTCCTTATTGCTACTGTTGTCACTGGCACTTAGAAGAATGAGGATCCTTCAGAGCACAGTCAAAGCATTTAGTGTATATTTACTGGAATAATGTGTTGCAGAAGTATTTTTTTTCCATTTCAATGGAATCTTGTTGGCTAAATCTATATTGGTAATTCAGTTCTCTCTGGATTGTGCTTAACCCTGTACAGCTCACTGCAGGAGTTGGCCCAAAGCAAAGTCATGTCAAGGATGAGGGCAACAATCCTTTATTTTGGCCATGTTCTGGTCCTCTTATTTTTTCCAATGTGGATGCAGCTGTAGAGCCCACAGAGGAACAGCTCCTTTATTTGGTCACTTAAATGGACATTATTAGGTAATGGAAATAATTCCCCAGAATAGCTTGATTTGTTTGCAATAAAGTTAATGCAGTGATAATTCTGTCTGCAAATAACTCAGAGAGAAAAAAACTAAGTGAGCTAATGGACTTTGTTCATTCAGATGATTAGAAACCAGACAAGGGCTGGGAAGTGAGAGAAGCTAATACCCAGAGCTGCAAGAATTAGCAGTAGAGAATTCTCCTGTACCCCAGTTTTCAGACACTGAATTTTATTTTTAAGTAGTTTTCTTCAAGTGTTTCAGATTGTAATGGCACCTTTTCCCCCCAAGTCATCTCCAGTGTGTCATGTCTCAGTTTTCATTCAAGCTGTCCCTCCAGCTGGCTCCTTGTCTTGTGATTTTACTCTTTTGGACAAATTGAAGCAAATTGCTCCCAGGACATATTCAAGAGTAGCAAAACCAAGCAGGTTTGATTTCTTCTTATTTTTTTTTATTTTTCTCCCAGGCTAAAACATGCTTCTTGACTACAGGTGCTGCTGGGTTGAGCTTGTTCCCAGTTCTCTGGCAGTTCTGAGCCTGGTCTCCCAAAAAACACATCAATTATCCCAGGTGATACTATCAGGGGTCCTGTGTCGCTTCATTACCACTTAAAATATCACAAATATTTCATAACTACCCTCTTTTCATCACCACTTCCTATAGCTCAGAGCTATGAGGAGATCTTTTATAACCTTTCCAGCATATGGCCCTCAGAACCGTTGCCTAAAGACATTCTTTCCTGTCCTATCCTTCAACAGGGTGTGCATGCTAATTCCTAAAAAAAGCAGTGTATTTGGTTCCTGTTCAGGATAGTCTACACTGGAGCCTTTAAATCAGATAGTATGGGACTCAGAACCACAGGGTCATGGAGTCAAGAAGGCTGGAAAAGACCTCCAAAATCAAGTCCATCCTTTGACTGGATATCAGCAGGCCCATTAAACCATATCATTAAGTGACATTAAGTGCCACTTCACAGGAGTGACTCCATCACTTCCTGATCAGCGTGTTCCAATGCTTAACTACTCTTTTAGTGAAGAATTTTTGCTTATTATACAACCTCATCCTCCCCTGGAACCACTTCAGGCCATTTCCCCAGTCCTGTCACTGGTTTCCTGGAAAAAGAGGCCAACCCCCACTTAATTACAAGATCACTTTAGCTAAATTTGGCATCTGATTTCAGACAGTTTCTTATTTCTTTATGGAGAAATCTCATTTAATTGTACAGATTGCTATTGGAATTTTTTTTCAGAAGATTTTTTAAAGTATTTCTGGTTAGACTGGAAATAATCAGTGTGACTCAGAGGTTTCTGAAACAGATATGGCTCAAAACACTGCAGTTGATAAAATAACTCCAAATTTCTCTGTCCTGTTTCTGCAAATTCTGGAAGGAAGAGGATGACTAGTGTGTGTGCTCTTAGCTTGGCTGTATGAATTATTTTTTTATGTGTGAATGTGGAAAAACATAGGAATGAATAATTCCTTACGCACAATGAGGATGGTGTGTAAAGCACATGACAGAGGACTCACTGCAGATCAGACAGGATACATTTTGTACTAAAAGACAAGTATAATCAAATGCATCATCTGTAATACCAGTAATTTTGTGTATACTTATATATGTGTATGAAAATGGTTTTGCAGTTCAAAATCCATATGGTGTCAGCATGGTCATAAGGATCATTGATCTGACCGTTTCCAGTAAGTGAATAAAAAAAGAAATTGCTTTTATGAAGATGAAATTATTCATATTTGTGCAAGTCAGATGTTATATTAAATGGCTCTCATCATGCAGATGTCAGGCTGAAACTTTTAATTGTGTGAAGCAATCTTTTGCAGGGACTTGGGGGAAAGAATAATGATTAGTCATTACATCTCTTATTACAAAGATCCCATCTCCCATCTTTTCTATCAGAGTCTCAAAAACATCAGAGGTAACTGGAGTCTGACCCACACAGTGTGAGTGGCAGGGAGAAAAATGATAATTATATACAGAATAGTAACAGTTCCAGGAGAGACATATGGCCCTGGTATTTCTTTCTGTTAGCTGGGAGCAGCAGCACTTTATGGTTCAGTGATCTGTTGGATAATCACAAAATAAAATAAAAGATATCATTTGTTACAGAGAATAACCCTCAATAATGCTGTTGAACTACAAAATGACTCCTCTGTAATCACTGGTTGTAACAAGATGTGAATGATCCCAGTGCCACACACTGCCTCTGCCATCATGCCATCATTTACACTCCTAAATGAACACACATTCACTTCCGTATGGAGACACAGAAACAGCGCTGCCATAAATTTCACTTGTTATTTTATTCATATTTTCCCCTCAGGAGAAGAAATTATCCAGCAGAAAGCTTCCATCTTCTGGGTAAAAAAAAAAAAAAAAAAAAAAAAAAAAAAAAAAAAAAAAATCATTGCCAATGGCTCACTGGGATCCTCAGTGGTGTACAGTGCAAATAAAATTAGCAGTGGTCAGAGCTTGGTGTGTCGAGAAACTTAAAATGGCTTAAGTGACATCATGGCCACTGAGAATGGAAGTTCTCCTAAATGTCTCTTTACAAGTACTGAAATGCCTTTGCTTTTACTAAAATCAGATATTTCCTTGAGTCAAAGAATCTTTAAGGTTGGAAAAGACCTCTGGGATCACTGTGTCCAACTGTGAATATAAACTGTGGATATTATCCCTTATTCTAGAAATTTACCCTTTGGCCTGACTGCTTGTTTAAATGTGGCAATTGGAAAAACACTTCACACTTGCACAAAAATTTTTTCTTTCTGCTTTAAATGTAAATAGATAAACTGGTTTGTTTGTAAGGTTGCCATCTGGATTATGAAAAAAAAACAGCCTGCTAATAATTTATGTAATTAGAAAAGGAATTTAAAGCCCTTTTTCAACCTTTATTCAGGTTGAAAATCCAAGTGGGAGGTCAGTCTAAAACTTTGGCTGAAGAGCACAGGTCTGTTCTCTGGCCACCTATTAGTACTCAAACTCTCCATGAATTTTACATCCCACTATATTCAAGCTGGGACTAAGCCCTGGACTAGATGAGTTCCTAAATCTCAGGAAATGGGAAGCCAAAAGTGCCATGGACAATGCTGGCATCTCAACACTGGTTTCCAGTGCCTCTGCCAAGGGCCACAAAAATATTTAATGAACTGGGATAGATGCAGAATATGTGTTCTGATCAGACTTCTGAAGTTTGTGCAATTCAAACTACTCATTGTTTTAATGTCAATAGATTTTGCCATATTTTATTAAAAACACCAAACAAGATTCTCAAGCAGAGTTAACCCAAATTTTGGGCTCCCTTTTATGCATTGAAAAAAAGGACATTGATTTTCAAAAGTAGAGTTTTCTTAAGGATCAAGAGTATAATTTCTCAGATATCAGATCTTGAGTTTGGAATGTTTGACTCTGAAGATGAAAAAATCTAACAGCTGTGAAAACTAAAGGTGGCAGGTTTTTTAAAGATAAAATGTTATTAAATACTTCAAGAAACTTAGCTAGACTGTTTATGCTGAAATTTTACTGTGTTGACATTACTGAGGTTTTGTTCTGGAAGCTTAATTTACACATTTATAACAAATTATATGACCTAGATTTGTTTGGGGGGGATATTTTTTGCATTGCCTTTTCAAAGCTTTTGCACCAGAAACTGCTGAATTTTGAATATCCAAACCTCCAGATTTTTGGGTAGACTTTTGTTTTTCAACATATAGTAATTAAATATATATTTTTTCTTATAATGCTTGAGATAGTAAAAAAAACATTAAAAATTACAAAGGTTTTATTTTGTTTTTGCTTTGCAGCTGTTTATTTCAATGCAATATCATTATTTTATGTAACAGCAATATTTCAGAATAAAGATTGTTAATTACAGTTATCTTGATATTGAAGACTTTTTACTATTTATGAATATTAAGTGTTTTTAATAATACTTTTTTCTGAGATTCCTCTCTTCAAAAATCTTTATCTGATTTTTTTCTGATTTTTTTCAAGAAATATGTTTGTTAAACTTAGACACATATGAGAATATTCTTGACCTCTCAGTTATGTTCGACTCAGTGTTCAGGGAACTGCAACAGCACCTCTGATAACTGGAACCAATCACTCTTTTCCATCTCTGTGCCATAGCAACCAGAATATTTAGCCCAAAAGAGAGGAAATCATGTCAATAATCTTGAAATGTTGTGATGATGAAAACATAGAAAATTACAATGGAATCAAAACTCCTGTTCATTCATTGGTCACTTCAAAAGAATTACATGCAATATATTTTTCAAAGTTCCATCCAAAGGGAGAACCCAAGACCCAGTAGAGGCTTCACAAATATTTCCTTTCATACCTTGCTTAAAGTCTCCATTAAGCAGAACAATGATAACCCTGAGTTTTATTGCCTTCTTGATTAGCCGTTAACACTGTTTCTTGTCTTTTATTTACTTTTTATAGGGTGAATCTGGATGAGAAACAGCAGAAATACTTTGTCTTGAGTGGTGTTTGAATCCTGTGTGAATATCTGCAACTCTCCTGGATCTTCCCCATGCAACCTATTTAATCTTTATCCTCACTATCATGGTAACCAAGGTTTCAGTGGTAATAATTTATAGAGTTACAATTCTAGACCTTTAGCAGACATTTCAAAAATGGCATAGTAACATGGGAGTCTCAACAGCTCCCCAAATTCTCTTAATTTCACCTACATTTATTGCTCTTTGGGGGCAGAGACATTGTGTTTTCTACATTCCTGTATTACTGCTGGGTATGATGGGAAAATCCCCTTGATAACATCTATTACAAACACAGTCTAAGTATTGAGAACTTTCCTGTATATCTGTATATTTAGATAAATGCATAAAATTGGTGATCTTAGATGTCTTAGCCTTAATGTTTCTATAATTCTATTTTTTTTCACACTTACACATGTATGAATATTGATGGTAATGATAGTTCTGTACAAACATTTAAACATAAGCATGTGCATCTCCACATGAACTAAAATGATAACTGTATTTGTCATTTCAGGACCCCACAATTTTCATAAAACGGATCTTAAGTCTACAGAAGCACTAAAATGTTCTTAAGTTGTTTAGAATTTCTTTCTTGCTTCTAAATTTAAAACTAGGCTTTTGGGGCACAGGCTGTACTTTCTCTGGGGGTGTAATTGTCATGTACATATTAATATATGCAAATAAAATTGGAGTTTCAACAGCCACTATTCCTCCAAAGGTTAGATTCTCTAATTAGAGCCAAGCAATTAGTTCTAAAAAGTTTCCCTTTTTTTTTTTTTTTCAGAAGCCTTGAATTTCCTTAGCAGTGAAATTACATCTCAGTCCTTCCTTTTTGTTTCAAGATATGAAATAATTACAACTGTACCTTCATTTCATCTTGCCCACTAATTGCCCCCTTTTAACACAGAGCATTTCAAATGGTGCCTCTTTGAGATTTCATAGCTGTATGTGAGGATAGGTGCAATGTTAGAGCAAGTTGAACTGTTCTTTGTCATTCTGACATCTTAAATCCCATGTTGCTGACTGATGTGACTGGGGAACCAGCAATAACTGAGTCTTCAGGCTTAATCTTCCCCCCCTCCCTTTTTTTTTGTTAAATTAAAATAAATCTTGGTTTGATGTAGGAATAGCATGACCCACTGAGTGCACTCAAAGAAGAATGAATAGTTGAACTTTTTTTCTTCCTTTACAAATGAGATCTTAAATTTTAAAATAAACAGTATTTGACCCTAGTACGACTTTTTGATTCTTTCTTGCAAATGGAAGAATCAACAATGATCAAATGAAAAAGGTCAGACAGAGAGAACAGCAAAGCAATTCATGTAACTTTGAATGATTCATGGGACATGATCATTTTTATGATAAAAAAGAGTAAACAAATCAATGTAACATGCCTGTCAGTTTGTTGTCTGAGACAAACACCTACATCCACAATTTGTAACTGGAGGCAAAAGGAGTCTATTCTTCCAGCAACTCCCTAGAGGGAGGCACAGACAGCTCCAGAGGGTAATTCAGCAACCCCAAGACACACATTTCCCACCAGTGTGCTCATCTCTCTTTCTCCACTGATTATTTGGGGAGCTCAGGTCAGCAGGCTTGTAATGTATATCCCTCAGCCAAGTGCCTAAAAATACCAAATACCCCAGAAAAGGGACAGAGTCCAGGAAATTCCCTGTGTGGCACTTAAGCAACCAAAAATAGCTGCAAGATTTGCATTTGAAGAAACTGGTGGGCAATAAATGGGGACTTAAATCCACCCTCTCAGCTCACAGCTGCCCCATGCAAAAAGTGGCTGAGCAGCCAGAGTTCACCCTGCAACCTGTCCCCCATTTCATTCCATAAAGAGGGATATAAATACCTATCCAAACATGGTAGGAAAAAAAAAAAAACCAGAGGTGAAGAAGCCCAAAGAGAGCTGCAAGAGGGTTGAAGTAATGAAAATGTGACATATACAGGCAAATATGCCAAGGACTTGCCAGGTTGCCCAGAAAGAGAACCCAGATGTCTCCAAAAATCCCAAGCAGCAGCAGAAGGAAGTGACCTGGGGGAGGTGGGAAGAGGAAGCTGGCACCCTGTGAGGAATAGAAAGGATGAGTGCACAGGAGGGAGTCCAGTGTTGCCAAAATGTCTCATTGCTTCTGTTCAGAGATATGATGACACACAGAAAGGGCTGGAGCAGAATTTTGCAATTAGCCTTTTTTCCCCTCCTGTTTTTCCTTAGGGGAAGGAGGAGAATGGGAGGAAATAAAGGGAAGGTAATAAAATCCAACCTGCTCTTTTCAGTTTATGCACCAGCCCTTGCTTAGGGCTGTGCCTTAAGGCACAATATAGCCCATACTGATTATTATAACAATTTTAAGTTTATTCCCACTTCCAGAAAATTGGTACACTTACACATGTGCATACATATTAGACATGATAGTAGCTGCATTTTTTTTCAAGAAAGAAAGATACACAGATACTGCAAGCACCATCACACCCTTATCATCCCATAACCCAACAAAGGTGGCAGTGACAGCCTCAGCCAGGACCATGCATCCAGTTACCTGCCTACCAGTGTAGTATAGGCTCTGCCTTAGGTAATGACTGATGTTCATAATCTAAAGCCTCACCACCTTGAAAGTGAAGTTGATATTTTGGTAAATAAGCAGGGGGGGAATAAAAGCTGATGCCTTTAGAGGGTCTATAAATATAGATGCAAAATTATTTCTTTTCTTATTTTTTTCTTTAATTAAACAAAATATCAGATTTTTTTTTTTGTGGATTACAATTTTCTCATTCATAGCAGCATTCATTTGCTGGTCCTATAGAGAAGACACCAAGAAAACAGTCTTTTGCTGACATTTCCAGATGTAGTGAGAGGGAAATACTCTGGTTTTCATAGAATCATAGAATAGTTTGGGTCAGAACAGACCTTAACCTCATCTCATTCCAGCCCTTGCCATGGACAGAGATACCTTCCACTATCCCAGGGTTGCTCCAAACCCTGTCCAATCTGGCCTTGAATATTACCAGGGATGGGGCAGTCACAGCTTCTCTGGGCACCCTGTGCCAGGGCCTCACCACCCTCACAGGGAAGAATTTCTTCCTGATATTACTAATATTTAACTGATTTAAACTTAACTTTGCACTGTCATTTGTTGGCATATGCCAAAATCCAGGGTACAACCAGAATAAATATCTTTCTCTGAGATATACCTTCAGCAAGGCTTTGAATTCTTTCCCCCAAGCAGGTGACTTCATGAGAGAGGCTTCTGCTGCAGTCATTGCTTTCTAAAAGACAGGAGATATATTGGGAAATCCATCACCACCTGACAAAACACTGACAAGCATCTTTACCTAGAGTACTGATTTGGGGACTCCGCTGTTTGGGCACCTCCCTATAAAAATGAGAATAAATGGTACTCTGCAAACTGAGGATATGCAAGTAGGAACTATCTCAAAGTCATGCACACGGGTGTACTTCCAAAAGCCAGGATTTGAAGCATCTTCCTGAAACAATAGGTCCTACCTCTTTCTTGGATTAAAGCCATGAGGAGCTCTTCTTCTACAGCCATGGTACAACTTCTCAGTACCTTGTCTTTTTCTTGCCTTTTGTAAGGTTGAGCAGTGTTCAAACTCCAATATTGTCTACCAGAATGCTTTGTCTAACTTGTTAAAGAATCTATTAACATCCCACCTCCTTAAAAATGTTCTCAAACCCTAATCCCCAGCTCCCTGCACATGAAACACTCTCATCTGACAGAGCCCCCCAAAACTACGTTGCGTCAACCGTGAGCCCTCTGACGCCAGCTGGGAGCAGGGAATGGATGGCACAGCCTCTTGAGATCTCTCCCAGACTTGTTTTTCTACAGCTCTGTGAAAGAAGCAGCAGGAGATGGGTTCATTCAGTTTGACCACATGGGATCTTCCCTCACCAGGTTTCCGTGGAGCCAAGGTGCAGCGTAAAGCTGTCATCCCTGTGGGTGATACTCGGGGGGCAGGGACAAGGCAAACACCATCTGCTCCTTCTCCTTGGCACTGCATCTTCACAGGCTCTGGGAGGTGCATTCGTACCTCCAGGAGGAGTTAAATCAAGATCTCACTCATCAAAGATATTGTAATAGTCGGCCAGAAATCTAATATAAATGTCAAGCAGTTGTTCTCTGAAATATCATAGGCGTTGTTTGCCATATTGCTGCCTTTACCCTTCTCATGTGAATTTAGTTAAAACTGGTAATAAAGTGTTCCAAAAGAGCATGGGAGAATGCTGACTGGACAAAATTAAACTTCCTTCAAGAACACTAAAATTTTGTCAAAATTTTCAGGATAAAGGAATTAATCATTTGATTTCATGGAAGAAAAACAAAGTCTGAGTTCTTCACTTCCACTGTTGTGTATTATAGACTGTATAATGCAAACGTCTATATGAAAAAAATGCAGTGTAAAAGACAAAAAAACAGGATCAGCATGAAAAGCACAGAAATTTTCTGGCCAAATGGTTTAAAATGTTTTGTTGTAAATTCTCACATGATTAAAAGAGTAGCAATTTTTTTCCAGAAGCTGATGAAACTCTATATTCACACTGAAAGTCTAAGAAGTGAAGTGTGGCTGGGAAGGTGATCTCCATTTTTCTCAGGGTTGAGCTCGCTAAATCCTCCTAAAACTTTCTTAAAACTTCACATCCAGGGTCTGGATGCGTAAGATAGGACCAAACCCTCCATTTGTCTGTTCAAGTGAATGGCTGCCAAGTTTTGGAAGAGATTATGCTATTATGGTGTTTTTCAGCTCATTTAAACATTTCTGAAGCTTCTTGAATTCCACTTTTGTGCATGCTCAGAGATGTTCCTGTGTGATTGCTTTGATACCAGCGACATCCCCTGAGGCAGTTGAACTGGCAGATGTTTTCAGATTACCAGTTTACCAGTTCAGACAGACACTTCATTAAGTAGAGATACAGACACGTTCTATTGAGAAGAGTGACAATGTCTGTCTTTCATATTATAATCCAATGGTTAGAGCATAGTCACACATGGGAAAGAAGACCATTTTCCTTCTCAAGGACACAGATTCATTTTCTCTCCACTCACGAGAAAAGCAACAGCATCTGGTGGGTACAAACTGCTGCTGCCTGAGTTCTTTTTTTGTTTTTGATGGTGACTTTTCCAGTGATGTTTGATATAAAGACAAAAACATCAAGATTTCTTAGTATGCTCTTGTTGAAGAGCAGCAAACCTGCATTGCTGACCTCTAGCTAAGAGGAAAGAAACCCAAGATTCCTATTTGAAAGCAACACCACCTCTAGCACTTTCTGGTGTAAAGGTGGGTGAAAGCATCTCTATGCATTAAAAGAAAAGAAACCTCTGTCTTTCCAAACACTGAAAAAAGTGGAGAAGTCTTTGGACTGTAAAGGGATATCTTTACAGCTCTGACCAGTTGCCAAGCTCTGGAGACCAGCAGGATCCCTGCACAACCAACCAGCTCCTCACCTAGTGATCATAGTTATGTCTAGGTTCTCATGCCTGAGGTGCACGATGCTCCTCAGACAATAAACAGGGAGGACATAGTTCTAGAGTGTTTCACACTCAGCACCAGCAAGGCAGATGCACATTCTCCAGGTGCCTTCAGCTGCTGACTCCTCTGCTCACACTACCTGTAGGGAATCCTGATTGGTTGCCTGGCTCAAACAAAATTTAACCTCCGTGCTATCTCAGAGTGCATCACTTTCCATGGTGGGTACACTTAGGGATGTGGGGCTGTTTCTTCAGCCAGGCTGCTTATATTCCATGGTACTGGAAACTTCAGTAGAGCTCCTCTCCTCATTTACATTGCATTGTAGGAGTTTAAAGCCTCTTTGAAGAAGTGAGGTTAGAGAAAGGATTTGGAAGATAAGAGAATGGACAAGAGACTATATCAACCCATTCATTATTTAGATTTGAAGGGTATGTGAGATCACTATTCAGTAGAGTCAAAATACAGTCACAGTTTTTGGATGAAACCACACAATCACACAGGGAAATTTTCCCCTTCAGTGACCGAGGGGAAGACTTCAGGGGTCTGATATTAAACTGGAGTAAATTATCTTAGTTTCTCTGACACCAATGAAGCCTTGACAGTTTACACATGCTGCTCACAGATGTCAGCCGCTTGCAAACACTGCTATTGTAAGCCAAATTTTAACGGGTGACCTATTGATTAAAGGCTTATGTGTTTCTACTGTCCTGTTCCTAATCCCTCTATGAAAACTGTTTTGAAGAGAGTACTTTTTGAAGCATGCGATGTTAGCTCCCAATAAAAAGAAGGCCAGCCTTTAAAAAGGAGCTCTTAGTGATGTGGCAAAGATTTCTACATTCAGCAATTTTGCTTGATTAAACTTCTTTGGGTCTTGCCATAAGTTACAGTAGATCATGACAGCAATGTTGGTGACTAGCTTGGAAATTGTGTCAGATCTTTGAGCAGAAAGCTCCTGAATTGGTTTCACTCCTGTTAAACTAACGGATTGGGCTTTGTGTCTGCAGGAGACGTTTTGTTGTTGCGTGGTGCGGGACCCCCGCTGGGCCATTCTGTGCCCTTTTATTGTTTACAGTTTACATGTTGGTCCTGGGCTGTCAGATGGAACCACGGGGTGGGTCAGGCTGCATTGTCATGCAAATGGCACCCAGATTTACATATTACCCCAGACTAATATTCATTGTGATGTCTCAATAAGGTCGCCTTTGATGGATAATAATTTTTCCAAGACTACAGTCTTCTTTGAAAGTGCAAATTAAACAGAAGCCCCATTAATAGGATTTCAATAGTCTTTAAATGCTGTCAACTGTTCAACTGCACTGTGGTGTTTCAGGGTCAGGTTCTCCCATCTGAACTTGTGGTGGTGATTAGTGACTGCCCTGCAAATAACCTATTTATAGATAAATAAACTATTACTCAGCCCAGGTGTTACAACCTGATATTACTGCAAACAAACACTGGAGAAGTACATAAAATTTTGGTGAAGGGTTGTTTTTTTCAGTTAGTATAAGCATGTAGCTCAAGAAATAAAAACCAAGACCTGCAGTATCTCACAAAAAGTTCAATCAATATTTTAAGAGCAGCACACTTCAAAGAACTGGATGCTGGAACTTTGTGAAGGAAGGCTGCTGAAGACACTGCTGTCTCCACACCAGTGAAATGCCAGTATCCATCCTTTCAGTGAACTTTGGAGATGCAGAAGTACTCTGTCTTAACAGTCCCTTCAAGACTATAAGAGTAAGAGACATAAGGAAGGCCTCAGCAGAAGAAAAACCTCTCTTTAGTGCCTTCTCCTTTATCAGGAACTCTGCCCTCCACCCAGACTCCAGATCTTAAGGATGTTCTCAGTTTTATGTCCTTCTTTTATCTAGTTTTTGCAGTCTCCTGAAATTCCTGATATCTGGACTTCCACTCCTACTCAAGACGATTAGCTAGACTTCCAAGCAAGGAGCAAATTTAAGGTCTTTTGGCTGCTGAGAAAACATGTTTCTGGCCACTGTGTCTGACGTAAGACTGCCAAATTTTTATCTGGCATTTCCAGAAATATGATTGCTTTTACTGTACTATACAGTCAGTTCAGTAACTGTAAAGGAAAGATAATGTCTTGAACATCCACTGGCTTCTGCAGAGTACATGGATAGGAAAGATGTCATTAAAGTGAAAGACCCATTTCACCTGGGCTCAATACAAAATAATGGATGGAAACCTCTAAAGAATGTCCTCAATTCTCAAATTCCATCTAAAGAAAATTATCATGTGAGAAGAGAGGATGTCTCTAAGGATGTTCCTCATACAGAGTATATGGTAACATTTTTCTGAGCCAATTAAATGCCTAAAAATTATACTTTTATATATTCTGATTGTTAAAAAAAAAAAAAAAAAAAAAAAAAGAGAAAAATAACTGAGAATAAATAATCCCTAAGAGATTTCTCTTATTTATCCCAATTTTTGTTTCCTGTTTGATTAGATATCTATCAGGGGGTCCTAAGTTACTGTGCTCAGCTCTTCACATGAGATATGGATCTAAGAGAAGAGGTGGACTTGCCCTCGGAAACCCTTAAAGACCTTCAGCCTGGCAGATGAGTAACTGCTTATAACAGTGGATTCTATATTTCTCATATGGAGACAGATCCTTCAGAGAACTCTTCTGCGGATGTAAATCATCCCTAGATATCCTATAAGAATTTGCAGCCCGTATCAATCACTTGTCCAGGATCTTCAGCTCTAGAAGTTTGCTGGACGCTTGAGAGAGTCCTGTGAAGAAACAACTCTGTCCAGCTGATTTATTTCCCGTCAAGACTCAGTGACTTTTAACTTCCCAATGCCTATGCCTCAATTTCTCTGTTTATGGGATAATGTGGAATCTTTCCCATTTAGAAGATAAACATCTGATATTGCACCTAAACCAAACATTTAATATCACTCCTAGGACAGTGAGAGACAGTTTGTTTCACCGACATCAACATGAGACAAATTATTTTCTGATAGTGTTAATCTCTCTTCTCCGACAAGAAACTTGACTATCAGATGGCAAATGTCTGCGATTAACTAACATATATCAGTGTATGGTATAATATTTCTAGGTAGGGTTATTCTCCTACTTACATGCTTATCCTGGGAAAGAGGTAATCCCTGTTTCTTTGCCCTTTTTTCCTAGAAATTATCTGTTATCTGAGAAAATCATATTATGTTTCCTGAGAGCTAAGTGAGATGCAGTGCACTGTCTCCAGTGTAGCAGAGAAAGACAGATTTCCCTGAGAATATTAAGGATGTGATGTTATGATATTTCTCCCCAAGCAGCAGCAGTGCCTGCCTGCATCATGAAATCCTGTCTTTGTGGAAGAGAAGGTTGAAGTTATTCTGGATTTGTAAAGCATGAAGATTTTGGTTATTAATTAGTTAGGTGGAGGAACAGAGAATTCTGGGTACAAAAAACTGGTGAAAAACCCAAGCAAAACACACAGCCTTTGATATAGCTTTATCTATCACAACGTTAACTTATTATTTTCCTTGGCTTCATTAATCCATAACTAATTTGAGTGGGTACCAAGCTTATTCTCTCTCATTCCCAATTAACCCAGTGGCAATTATTACTGGCTTTAGTCTTTAATATCTAAGAACTCTCTTTACCTCTTGAAAGAAGCTTTTGAAATCTGAAAATGCCAAACCAGCTAATGTTTTATTTAAGCCTAGAAAATGAACTTTAGGTTATTCCCCTTTGCCATAGGTTAACTAATTATTTATGAAAAAGGGAATGAGAGAAAGGAGAGAAAAGAGAAGAAAGGAAGATTAATATCCCAAACCCTTTTGGTTGGGCAGTCCTAACTTATATGTGGAAAAGTTTGTTTCCTGTGTCTGAGAATTCAATGTACTCTCAATAATTGTTGTTCTTAATTTTTGGTCAATATTCTACATCTATATTAATAAATATTAATAAATTCTAATGAAAGTAACATTCTCTGGCCCAAAAAGTGTCCATTATGGCCTGGGCATGTCCCTGCTATTGAAATAAAACAAAGTGATTGGCTGTAAAATGCTTACTAGGAATGGTTCTTCATCCATTACAAATTCCAGGACTCTGGGGAAAATTCTTGGTCATTGCCACTTGGTGGTCCAGGAGAAAAATGTTCCAGATCAGTGCTAACAGATTGTGTGCCAACAATCAAATTTCAGTGCTAGTGAAGTCATAGCCAATGTATCTCATACTGGTGAAACAGCAAATTAAGAATTTGGCCTGATTTCTCTGAGGACACGGGTGAAATTCCCATTGACTTGATAAGTTGAGTTGAATTTCTTCCTGAGATACAATAATGTTTACAACACAAGCAATGTAATTGAAACAAATGGTACTTTTGTGATCTAAATCTGTACCCAAAGAGGCCCAGGGTGTCCAAGCAGGAATGGGGAGTAGGAAGTTAGTTTTTCACATTTTCACATTCAGTACAGGCAAAGCATCACTTACATGCTAAGGGAAGACATAGATGGAATTTCCTGAAGGCAACTTACTGTTATCTTTTTTTTTTTTTTTTTTTTTAATCTTCTCTCACACAGTGTTTTAAAGGCAAGAAGATTGTAGATTCTTGCTTTGGGGACACCATGAGAAAATAATAATGAAAATAGTTAAAGTAAAGAGAAGAGTATTACTATGGCAAAGGAGAGACAAAACATCACAAACATGAGGCAGAAACACAATTTATATTCTTCCACAGCAAGGAAAATTAAAAGCAGTCAAGTTAGTGTAAACAGATTGTAATACAGAAACAAACATCATCTCAGAAGAGAAGTTGCTAAAAAAGTGGAAAAATGAAAACTGAGGAATCTTTGAGGAAGACAGAGGAACGCCCTTTGTTTTCTTGCTCACACTCTAACTGTAAAGAAAGCTAATCACCTCATTTAAACTGAGTATATCTTTAATTCAATTTTATTAAATAATGCAAGAAAACTGTGCAGTGTGGATGATTGGAATGATTTCTCACCACCTCTTATTGTTACCTCTATGACTCCACTTGCTGCTGTTGCAATCTAAGCTCTGCTTGTCCAAGACATTTGTGTCTTTGTTGCTTCTTGCCATGAGCTGAAGATTAATGTCCCCCCATCCTGCTGCCAGGAGGCAGTTTCTCACTACATCCCAATCCATGTCACAGCAAAGGAACCCAAATGAACTAAAAAGTGTTATTGTCATGATTTACATTGAGAACAACCTGCACTGGAAGCAGGTGAAGAGTATACACACTTCTTTTCACTACTTGTGAAGGAGAATTAACCTCCAGCGAGGATCAATGACAGAGCAGCCTGTAAGTGACAGGGATTAAAATTTATTACACACAAAGTGTTCACAAGTGTAGTGTCTGAATGTGAGAGTCTCTGTGGTTTGCAAAGATTTAGTTTTACTCCTCTAGGATCACAGCCACTTCTATGGATAAGCGCAAAGAGATATGAAAATAGGAATAATGTGATGCAAGAAAAAAATTGATTCAAAAGTATAGAAGTTTATCAATATTTAATAACCACTCTAAATGAAAAAATAAGCACAAATCTTTTTGATTTAACCTTTTAACAATTCCCATTGCATTTAGCAGTACATGTGCTGTAGAAAACAACAGAAAAATATTTGAAGAAGCAGAAATGTCTCAAGCATGTGAGATTTTGCGATAGAAATGAAGATCCATGGAAACAACCATTTCATTAAGCTAAATTGTAGCCAATTCTGTCAGTTCCAGTGCTGCCTGGCTGTGGGCCATCAACAAATCCTTAAGAACTGAGAAGTAGTAAGGACATGAGATAAAACGCATTTTCAGCTCCATACAAGCTTCATCTGTTTTCTCAGTTTCTTCATCCTCTTAAGGTGATGCTAGGTAGGGATATCAACAGAGAATTAAGATCAAGAATCATAGAAAGGTTTGAGTAAAAAGAGACCAAACAGATCACTTTGTTCCAACCTCCCTGTCATGGCCAGGGACACCTTTCACCTTCCAAGACCAGGTTGCTCACAGCTCCATCCAGCCTGGCCTTGGGGATATCCAGGGATAGGACATCCAAAATTTCTCTGGGCAACCTATTCCTGGGCCTCACCACCCTCACAGTAAAGAATTTTTTTCTGATACCAAATCTAAACTTACCCTCTCACAGTTTGAAGTCATTCTGAATAAGCTTAGATGACAATTTCAAAACTTACACTGAGTTTTTGCTCAGAAAACAAGTTTTTTCTGTCAGGAGAACAGAATTATCAGGGAATATGGTTCAAAACAATTTTTTTTTTTTAATTTTTATTTTTCTCCTTTTGAAGGATGAAATGTATTTTGGGAAAGAACTCTGTGAACCATCAATGTCGTGAGGACAGAGGGACAAGCAGGGAGCCCAGCAAAGCCTCTTCAGAGAGAGCTTCAAAGCAATGTGTTCCCTCCCTAGTGCAGCATTCTGAATCAGTCCCTTCGTGTGCTGCTCCACTTACTAGGTCTAAACTGTATTTGAGGCTCAGAGAGCCAGCAGAACCATGTGGACATGCTACAGGCATCCTGGAGGCAGCAATCCACAACATTAGAGCTGGGTCAGACAGCAGGCTCTGCCTGACGTGCCTTCCTGCCTTAGACCCTCAGGCAAACCTCTGAAATTTCTTCTCTCCCAGGGTTTGAGGCACCTGAACCAGGTAAAGAGCAGGGAGAGGAAAGCAGGAGATCATCTGGCTGGGGAGAAGCCACAGAGCTGGGTTGCAAACAGGGGTGTGAGCATTAAAGGAGATACCTGGAGGACAAGGTCTCACCAGGTTCCAGCTCCTGGCAGCTTGTGGCACATGGAGGTGGCTTCTGCTTTCCATTCCTGACCCTACAAATTCATCCTCACATTACCAGTCAAGCTCAGTGGCACCTCCAGCCATGGAGCAGAAGTGATGCACTAGTGCCAGGATGCAAATAAGCAGGAAAGAAAACATTCACCAGGAGAATAATTGTGTAAAAGTGAGACCTGAGGAGTTTGGGTAAAGCCAGAATAGATGTAAATATCAACAACACTAAAACATTTTTAGCTGAATCACTTTTTTCTCTGTAACAAAGAATCTTGATAAATGAGAACATGCTATGAGACAATATCAAATTAATTTTTCAGCATCTATCACTAGTTGAAAGTCTTTAAAAATAATTTTTACTTTTTATTTTGATTATGTAGAAACTATGCATTAAAATTAAATCCTCAGTTAAATTAATTCTAACCATATGTATATAACTGTATATATACCCTTTCCAATGTTGTCTCCTTTTGCATCCTAGAATACAAAGATGCATTTTGTTGTCTACATTTCAGCCTTGTGTATTCATGTATGTATTCATGTACACATTTTGCTCTAATATTGATATTAGAAAATGAAAAAATCCAATTACTAAGAAAATCTTCTCCTGCATTATTCACTTTTTATGCACCATTTTTTGTGATATATATTTCAGAATATTTTAGTATCATAATCCTAGCTGCTAAGCACCATGAGCAAAGATGGAAATAATTCACATAGTTTTAATTTTTGAAACTTTTTTTTTTTCTTCTTTCTTCTTTTCCTACTTTTTTGGTTTTTAGATATCCCACTAGGGAAGAAATGTTCATCATTATCTGTACCCATCCACAGATTGAACTTCATGATAGAATAACACTGCCAACCATGAAACTATCATGAATTCCCTTTTACCCCTCCCATGGTCACTGATTTCCACCTCTACACTCTGGCCTGCCTCCTCCTCAGGTGTTTGGCACTGACATTCATGATCCTGCCCTTGAAAGACCAAGACCTATCCATGCTTCTTCTTGGATAATAATTTTTTTTCTGTTGTAACAAGCAAATTCTTCCAAAGAGGACTGAGGACTGAAACTGGTGGCAGGTAGGGACATGCAAGACCATCAAGCCAGAAGAAAAGGGAAAAGAGTGTAAGGGTTAGAATAATCTTGGTTGATCCAAGCCCTGTCCAACCTGGCCTTGGACACTTCCAGGGATCCAGGGGCAGCCACAGCTTCTCTGGGCATCCTGTACCACCACACTAACAGGAAAGATTTTTTTTTTCCTAATATCTAATCTAAATCTCTAATAATTAAAAAACATTCCTCCTTGTCCAATCCCTATTTGCTCTCCCTTTTGTTTGTGAGTCCCTTCATGCACTGTTCATCAGCTTTGCCTTTTCATCTAAATGTCTCTGTGACATTTAAAAGGAGCAGGTGGAGGGTGGGGGTGACTTCCTGTCTCACTGGGTCTTTGTAAAGAAATTGTCTAAGAATAAAAAAATCAGAGTTTTTCCTAAACTTTATTCTCAAAATGATCCCATGGCTTGGGATGTTAGTCCTAGGAATGAAGCACTATCAGACCCCATCCTCTCTTCCTAAAGCCAAATGTCCTAATCTATTTCGGTAGCTGAAATATTTTTTTAAATGCTCACAGACTCACTCCATTTTTATTCGCTCTTTGTGATTTTTTTTTCCAGTGTGATTATTAAGTGCTAGCAGAATTATTTTAATGAATAATTTTCAGACATTTGGTTGCTCATGAGCTGTTTGCTGCAACTATTTGATGTTTGTTACTCAAGTTGTATGATTAGCTGTGCAAGTCATGCATAATTCCTTCTGATTCTCCCTTCGAAGATTATTTTTTTTAAGTAGATGGTGAAGCATGATGTCTTTCATAAATGTTTGGAAGAATATTATGTTGTACTAACATTTGTGAGAACATCATAATTTATGGAAGAATACACAAATACTCTTTGTCCACCTGAGCACTCACTGACTTTTTTTTTTCAATGTTTCTGAAATTTTTAGTACACTCAGGTTTGGGGGTTTTTTTGATACCTCATGATGGCTTATTCTAGGCTTTGCCACACAACCAAGAAGCTAAAAAAGAATAAAGAAAAAAGTGTAATGAAAAATTTTGTAAATGAAATAGAAAAGTTTTGTTTTCTCCTTATGAAAACATCCACAAATTGGAGTTTTTAATATTTCTACCATCCTACTTCTCTGTGGTGAGTTTGCTCTCTCAGTTTTACAAACAGTTCATTCTATTAGTTGAAACAGCTGGATGCTGAGCTAGCCACAAAGCTTTTCTAATTAACTGCATTTTCTTGCACTATTTACTATCCTTTGGTTTTTCTACCACTAAGACTTCTGTAAAGGGAAATTTATTTCAACCAAGTTTTTTTTTTATTCTTTATGTTGTGGATGCCTTGTTTTGAGTTTTTTTCATGTTCTCATACTTCTCAAAGGAAAATTCATTTTTTATACCAGAATTAACCCCTGAATTTCTATTAAACTTCAGAGGTTTTGTATTATCCCATCACGTTTATCAGTGTGCCTTCAGTGGGATATTCAGTCAAGGGATATAAGGAGTTTGACAAAGTTGGAAGTGTAATCCCAAGGAAAGAAAGATGTGCACTTTTATTATTACTTCATGAACGGGGAAAAAGGAGGTAAAAGGAGATCTTGTCAATATATGAGGTGGATGATTCCTGAATTCCCTACCTAAAATATGCTCTTTCTTCAAACAGTGTAATCACCACTCTATGATAGTGCAGGAGGTACAAAGGCTCCAAGAGGATTGTAGGAAGATGCTGCAGCAATAAGATTTGGCACATGCAAATTTAAGGCTCAATTTAACAATCCCTGTCAGATTTAGCAAAACCTAAACCGTAACAAAAGGACTTTAAATTAATATTCCAGGAGCATAAACCCATTCTGCTGCCTCTGGTGAAAGAACAGCAAGCTGCAGACCATGACTACGGCTTGACAGCTAAGCTGGCAAACTCCTCAGTCACAGCAACTACATTTGACAGGGATCATCAGTCAGAGTCTTTAGCAGGTCCACTTTCTCCTTTCTCCAGGGAGGAGCACATGCTTGCTGCACTTTGGAGCCCTACCACCTTCACCCACCTCAGTTACTAGAGGCTTCTAGGAGATTTTTTCCTTCCCTTGCTTCCCACTTCTGTCAAACCACCACTGCTTCTATTTTGCATTTGCAAGGACTTAAAATCCTACAATGATCCTAGAAAAGTTCTTACTTTTTCACCCCCTCTTGATGGACGTATTGTCACAAAGATGAGCAAAACTCAAAAGATTAAAATAAAAAATGACTAAAGCTTCCAACTGCTGGCTTAATTTTTAAGTGATAAACTTTTCTAACTCTTAGTGATTCAATCCTGTTGATTTGCACAAAAACGTCATAGAATCATAGAATAGTTTGAGAAGGAATCCTAAAGCTCATTTCATTCCACCCCCCTGTCATGGGCAGGGATACTTTCCACTACACCAGGTTTCTCAGAGCCTCATACAACCTGGCTTTGAAATAAAACTTGAAATGAAATTTGAGTAAAGCTCATCTAAAGATGTAGTCCCACCTTTGATTTGTGACAGAAAAAAATGTGGATCTCCCATGAATATACATATTTTGTGCAAGCAGCTCCAAAAGTACAAGAATTTATAGGTCCAATTCATTATTATTTGGTTTTACATTGTTAGTGTTCCCTCCAGTCATTTTCCAGCTGTGCAGAGATGAGGCAATATTTGCTCCTCCATGATGCCTTGTTCTACTTCAAGCTTTGAGAATACCTTTGCTTTTCCTTGTCCAAATTAATTGAAATCTTATATAGCCTCCCCCCAAATGGAAATTATCCAAAATCATGCCCTGCAGTTGCTTGAGTTTGTTTTTATTTTTCTGTTTGTTTGTTTGTTTGTTTGAGTTGGACACCAGGGCCATCACACTTAATTTCAGTGATCTTCCAAGTACTGACCAACTTGTGTTCCGAGTTTACAACAGGATTGCAAATAAAAGAAAAATTTACCTACTGGCTCCATTTGCCCTCCTAGTTTTTTATTTCACCATTTGTGTTTCACATTCTAATAGTTTTTAAAGACTGGCTTTTCTGATAGCATTTGCAAACGGCAAAACTCTGAACCACCAAATTGCTACATCTACTAAAAAGCCTTGTCCAAAAAATAATGTAATGAGGAGCAGCAGAGGGAGCTGGGGGATCCCATCTTGGAGAAAAGGAGGCTCAGGGGAGACCTTATAGTTCTCCACAAATACCTGAAAGGAGGTTGTGGCCAGGTGGGGGTCGGGCTCTGCTCCCAGGTAACAAAGGACAGGACAATGGGAAATGGCCTCAAGTTACACCAGGAGAGTTTTAGATTGGACATGATGAACATTTTCTTCACAGAAGGAGTGGTCAATGGAACACCTTAATCAGAGCAGTGGTGGAGTCACCATCTCTGGAAGGGTTCAAAAAATGAGCAGATATGGTACTTCCCAACAGGATACTAAACCATGTGATATTCAAAGGCTGGATTGATGATTTTAGATGATTCCATGTGTGATTCCATGACTGGGGGACATCAGGGAGATCTCTTTAGCAAGTTTTGAATCAAGACCATAATATCCAGCTGCAAAGTGCTAATAAAGTACATTTTCATGGATCTTTGCAGCTGATAGAAGATACTTTGAGCTCTGCAATGCTTATCCCAGGCAGCCAGCACAGAACCACAGAATCATAGAATGGTTTGGGTTGAAGGAGACCTTAAAGATCATCCTGTTCCACTCCCTGGCATGGGCAGGGGCAACTTCCTCTATCCCAGGTTGTTCCTAGCCCCATCCAACCCAGCCTTGAACACTTCCAGGATGGGGCAACCACAATTTTTCTGGGCAAGAGAAGTATAACATCACTTATACTCAATGTACTCTTACTGCGTGTGCTGCAGAAAAAAAATCACTTACTGAGTGGAACACAAACTGGAAGCACCACATTCCCTGCTTCAGTTAGAGTCAGGATAAGCTGTTAAACAGTGACAAGGTGCACATTCTGTGCATCTCAGTGCAGCTTTTGCAGCTCACAGAGGCTGAGGGGAGCACGCTGACACATAACACACACACACGAGTCAAACAGCCTTGAAAGGCAAAGGCAGTGCTGGAGAGGGAAAAGAAAAGCCTCTGAAAGCCAAGATCTGACTGGGAGTGAAACTTAAAACAGCTGAAGAACACTTCAGTGTGAAGTGCAGCTTTGACAGCAACTCTGCCACGCGGGGAGGAAAAACAGGAAAGTGTTGAGCAGAGCAGGAGTTAAAATGATGAATAATCCTAATGAATAAGCCCAGGAAGGGGGGCTCTGTGGTGGTAAACCAGATCTGTATAATCGTTTCTCATTTAAGTTCTGCCACTAGTTTAAAGAAATTGAATGAATTACTGAGATTCTTAATGAGACAAGCCTGTTTTTCTGGAGATAATTGATATAGTAACTCACAGTAAATAATAGTGACTTTAAATATTGCCAGTGCTAAATGCTATAAAGTTTAAAGTGTTTTCATCAGTCAGGAAAAAGGGAGCTGGGGAGGGCAGATCTCTTCTTCTGTGCATAAACAAACATAAGAATTGGTTGAATTCAGGACATTTGTTTTTTATGAAGGAAAAAAATAAAAGTACCAACTAAAAATATTCTGCCCTGAAAGTTCTGTAGATCCTACAGAATAAATGTTGTAAACAAACTTTGTTCCATGACTTTGAAGTCTTCCTTACCCGTTTCCCCCAACTTATAAAAATTAGACTATTTATAAAAGTGCATAAATTGTAATTTGAGTAAAAAGCCTTGAAATTTTTATCAAAAGCATTCAAATTAGTCTCTCCCCAGGTCAGCTAATGAGTTGTCACGAGCTGGCCTCTTACTGTAGTGCACCTCCTGCAGACTAAGACAGTGAACCATGTTTTCATCAAAGGAAATGCTCATTAGTAGAGCTTTCAGAAACTGATTTGATTATAGTTTCACTTGTTAAAGTGAAATATTTTCAGCTCATTAGGATGATTATGATTCAAGGTCATCTTTTGAAGCTAGTCCTGTCAATATGAGATAAATGGGCCCTCATCTTTTTCCCTTCTTTACGTCTGTGCTTTTTAAACTCTTCTGTGCAAAAGTTCCATAGCCATAATTAATTTTTAGTTCTTCTTTTACAAAGCTGCTTAAAAAAAAAAAAAAAAAAGAACAAAGATTTTGGCTACCAAAAAGGCATTGAAGAACTATTAAGAGGAGGAGGAGGCTATCTTGTTTTAGAGAAATCAGAGAAAATCCTTGAAAAGTTCAGCTTTTGAAATCCAGCTATTTTCTCCTTGACCTCTTCCAAAGTTTCTAAAAGGTACTTTGTACATATTTTTGCATGTATCTTTTAATCTCAAAAGTGTAAAACGAAACTGAAAAACCACCCAAGAAGTACTGGTGGCTTATTAGATATCTTTGCTTTTATTGCACATGATAAATTTAACACCTTTTAAAGTCCTTTTTTTTGGTCTCTCCCTTTATATTCACCACTTAATCTCTAAGTGGCTAAAAAAGCCATTTAAACATAAAGGGAAATACTACTGACTTCTATCCACATCCAGAGAAATATTCCATCTACACAGGGCTTGCAACTGAAACATAATTGGTCAGATATTGCCTCATACTTCAGCTTGAAAGACAAGGTCAGGAGGTCAGTTTTTAAGCCCAATATACCAGACTTGAAAGCTGTATATTAAAAGAGGAAATCAGGCCAAAAAAAAAAGGGAAAAAGAAAAAAAAAAAAAAAAAAAAAAAAAAAAAAAAAAAAAAAAAAAAAAAAAAAAAAAAACCCAAACAAAACAGATTTGGTCTCTCCAGTACCAGGAAAATGAGTTTAAAAGTAACATAGATTTCAATTCCTCACAGTGAGACTTCAAGTGGCCCACCAGTCTGGATTATTGGTCCAGACTGGGATATGTAATGTGAGTGCTGGGGAGAGAGGCTGGGGAGGAGTAAGAAGTGAATTAATAGACTTCCAGATTAACTGTCAAATGATAAATGATTAATCATTTTGTCAACAAATTACCCACAATGAAGCCTTGCCTCCACACCAAAGCACTACCAATTATACCAGTGTAATTGCATCTGGGCAACCTCCCTCGCCAGAGCCCAGTAATAGAACTATTTATCCAATATGGTTTGCTCCCAAAAGGGGAATACTCTTAGTGCAGCATCCTTAGCTCATGCTTAGGCTTAACCAGCAGCCTTCTGATTAAAAGAAATAAACAAAATCTCCTGTAAATGAAATATATGTATGAACACGGGGTACTCTTTCTGCTCACTCCATTAAGACACGTTTTAATAAAGACATTTATAAAATCTGGTTTCAGAGCCCAAAAAGTCCTTGCCCTTCCTGCTGGATACACACATTTCTTATTGTGGGTCCAGCTCTGAGGCGCTTCTTCTATTTTGGGGTGCAGTAAAAAAGTAGTTCTACAATTACTGAACTAATTAAACTTAACATCCTAAAGGTTTATGTCTTCAGGTTGAGTTTTCAAACTGACTCTTGATCTAACAAATCAATAGGTTGGGGTTTTTTGTTTTTATTTATTTGTTTGGGGTGTGTTTTTTGGTATATATTTTTAATTTTAAATTTAATTTTATTTTTTTATTATTCTATTCTATTCTATTCTATTCTATTCTATTCTATTCTATTCTATTCTATTCTATTCTATACCAACTCCCCAGTAAGATTGTTCATTCTACCTGGGAGCTTATCTGCAATGTTGCTCCAGCTATTTTAAAAATTGATTGAAGTGATGTGGGTTCTACTGTTGCCATTTGCCTGTCCTGTGACT
Organism: Muscicapa striata striata; assembly: GCA_030060385.1. NCBI lineage: Eukaryota > Metazoa > Chordata > Aves > Passeriformes > Muscicapidae > Muscicapa > Muscicapa striata. The sequence continues at coordinate 143,945 of JAREIS010000144.1, forward strand.
TTCCATATATCACTTCATGCTTCTGTGTTTCAGTTTTTTTGGGTTTTTTTTGTTTTTTTTAATCATTGCTATTAATTTCAAGCCAAACAAAACAGAAAAATATTTGCATTAGCCATGGACACCAAAGCAGCCAAGCAAATATGCTTTTTGGGATTCCATTTAGTCAATGGAGGCAGGCAGGAACTTTCAAATATAATTATCTGTCCTTAGAAGAAAAATGAGCAGGATGAATTACCTTTAGGATATGTCTGCTTTGGACTTCCTCAATTAGAAGTTTATTTAGCAATTCTCATCTTAAATCTGCCAGCCTGTGTGCAATCACAGCATTTTTCCAGAAAGAGCTGGTGATTTTAAGCTGAGGTCTCCAAAAAAAGTGAACAATTTATCATTTTCTTTGGTAATTTGTGCCAGTGTTGATCAACCAAGGTTATTTCAGAGGTCTGTCTTGCTTAAAAAGCAGTCACTGTGTCCTACTGGGCAGATTCATTTTTCCTTCTACATAGAAAAAGAAAAAAATGCAGATCAAAAATATGACAGGGATTCCAGACAGACAAACTTACTCCTAAAGTCTTTCAGAGAGGGAAGAAGATATTCACAGAAAGCTGAATTAGTAAAGATATTGCATTAAAAAGGAATTTATATTCAAGCTTTTCAAATAATTTCAATAGTCTGAAGGAATTCAGATTTTTAGGAGATAGAGAAATACCCTATTTCAGACAAATATCCTATTTCAGTGAGTAAAATTAGGTGTGTGGAAACAAATAAAGGATTTGCAGTTATTCCACAGGGTATACCAGAGCCATAAACAGAACCAGAACTTTTCTGCTTTACCAGGTTTGCCACACAATGGGCTTTATTCTTTAATCAAATGAGCAGCAGGGAAGAATTTATTTTTATTATGATAAAAAAAAAAAAAAAAAAATATATATATATATATATCCCTCATGTGTAGTTATAAAATCATCAGGAGGGAAGTTGTTCTGACTCCTTTAACCAGACAGGCCAAAAGTTGCCATCCTCCACAAAGTTGTTTCCTAATTTTGAGTCTGTGTGAAACTCTGTTTATGTGGAACCCTGCAGGCTCACTCCAGGGGAATTTGGTTCATACTTGTCAAAGACCAAACAATGAGGATGCTGAGGTGTATTTTTGTTTTTTTTCTGTGCTAGTATGGTGACACTGATTTCCAAACACATCATTCAGAGGAAACCAAAGATGGAATAAATGCTCCTGCAATGTTTCCAGTAGCACTGATGTGGTCTCAGTACTCTATCAAGAAATACAGCAAAATTAAGAAAACTATAGTTGCAAAGATAAAAACAGTTTCTTCATTAGCAGAAATTTGAAAGATAAAGAATAGTTCAGGAAAATGAAGGAGAGAAAAATCGTGGCACTGCAGAATTATGATAATGATTAAAGTCAGGATCTGATGGGAAGTAAAACAAACCAAATACAGACAAAACACAAAAACAGACACTTCATAATCATCAATGGCCACCAGAACTTACTATTATTATAGTCTTAGAAATATTATAGTCTTACTACTGGCTTAATCATATGGTGTTTCCTTCATTTATTTAGTGCCTAAAAATTTCCTTAAAAAGATTAATAGAGAAGATATTTAAGATGGAGTTCATAACCCAAGATAAGTCTAAATGTGTTTAGTGTTTAGTTTCCCAAAGAGGTGGCCAGGGTTTTTGTACCAGTATGCAAAAGGAAACTGTGGGGGAGAAAAGTCTTTGCAGATTTACTCTTTGACTTGAGAATATCCATTTCTGACAGGACTTGTTGTCTAGTTTTCAATATTTGTATCATAATTCCTTGAGTGTAACTAACGTCTCATTTTCTCCCTTTTTCTAAGCCTTTTAGGTATATCTGAGTTAAAAATCACCTTATAGCATATTTAAGTACATTTACAAAAAACACCCAAGCCCTCTCTTAAAATTATCAAGATTTTTATTGTAGGATATTGTTGTTAGGAGTTGGACTCCATGATCCTTGTGGGTCCCTTCCAACTCAGGATATTCTATGATCAGATAACAGCAGGTCACTCTTGTGCAAGGCTCTTCATGACCTCCCAGTACAAAACCCTTCCTTATTTATCCAGAAACACTGTGGGATTCATCCAATCCACCTGTAACCATCTTAGACTTCACCTCTGATCTGAACCTGCCATCAAGTCCTGGCCCCTGATCAATAGAGAAAGAATCAACTCATCTCTCCGTGAAAAGTTGGTTTGAGGAAGTGCTGTGATCACCCTTCTGGAGATGTTTCCTTCATGGATAACTGAGGGAACCTGGCAACTCTTTCAGAGAAAACTTGAACCACCTAATAGACAGAAATTAAACAAAATTAATCTCTTGATTTATAAGACTGAAGGACAAGATGCCTGAAAACCCCACCACGCATAAGTGAGGTCAGAGAAAGACAAGAAATGTTATTTTACCAGCATGGAGAGGAGAAGCTGGGGAGGAATCCTTCATTTTGGTTAAGGCAGAGCATTTTCCTGCCTTCTGAGTCACAGGGGTAGTTTAGAGCCTCCTGAGCTCACCAAATTTTGCCTGGAAACTACTTTAGCCATGAGGAATTTGGCACATATTACATGATGCTTCACAATATGGGGACCCTCTCCAACCTGAGAGTCCTTCAAACACCATGAAAAGTTTTAACACCTCTAGAACTTTTCACAAAATGCCCTGTTTTCCTCAGACTAGCCTTTCAGCCTGGACATCATCAGTGGAAGCCCCTGAAACTTGGAGTTTGCTTCCTGCACTTGGCCCATACTAGCCTTTCGTCTATCGACTTGCAGAGTAGTGCATGAAGCTCATCTATGTTCTCTGTTTTTTGCCTGAGGGGCTGGAGATAGGGAACATGTCTAGCTTATCCTAAGAGAGTCTATTTAAGGCAGACATTAGTCAGCATGTTTGCATTTTGTATTTAAATTATGTAAATGTGTTCAGAGGCTGATGGGGCCCTATCTGACAAACCTAAAGCCGAGTAAATAGGAACAAGCGAAGCGCAGTGACATGAAAACAGAAAACCCGAAAGAAAATCATTTTTCATGAGATTTATGCACTCACAAAAAAAGACAAAACCACAAACCTGAGAAGTTGGGGAAGGATAAAGGTCACAAATGAACGCTGGGCAGGATGAAGGGAGAGATTTCTTTTCTCATCTCTTGCCTGGTTTTCTCAACCTGGAGCCTAAGGCACCCAGGAGTACAACAACCACAGGGAACATCCTCCCTCAAGGAAGCAGCAGGAGGAGTAAATGCTTTAACTGGTACCAAGGGCTTTTATATTCATTGCTTCTCAGCAGAGATCTTTAGACATGGTTTTGTCTCTAGATTAGGAAACCATGAGGGCACATGTCTTGGACTGGCATGGGAGATGTGGCAGAAAAGCAGTGTGGCTGAACTCAAGTTTCAGGAAACTTTGGGAAGGCTCTTCCAGTGTTGGCTTTTGGTCTTATTTCACCTGCCTGTGGCCAAATACTGACTAATGTGTAAATCCTGCTATACATGAAGGAAAATGTGGTGGTTGGGATGACCCTGATTACCAAGAGGAGTCATTTGCCTCAAGCTCCTAACGTCAGATAATAATTTTTGAATTTGAGATGATCCAAGAAGACTTGAAAGTGATACTTGGGGCTAAAATAAAGGGGTTTGATTGTTTCCTCCTCTCTCAAGTGTTAAATAACATTTTGACAGAACTAAAGCTACATCTGAAGATTCTCATTTGATAGAAACTTCCATAGAAAAATTCTAAGCTAAAAAATAACCAGGTTTTGGCACTTAGAATTGAAATTTTTTGAACACAAGAAAATGCAAACCAAAATCAAATGTTTAGAATGTTTAGGATTTTTTAAAGACCGTTAGAATGAAAACATATTATTAAAACTTATCCTGGGAGAAGTGAATTGGATTCTGATTAATTTTGCAATAACTATTTCTTTTAACTTTTGCCAAAAAATTTCAGATGGCTAATTGCTATAATTTGGAAGTTCTTTGATATCCATTATTTTCTATTTTTGCATTTTTATTGATCTCAAACAGAAATTTAAAATCCCCAAGCTCAACGTAAGAAACAATCCTTTGTGACTCATGGCTTACCACAGAACATTAGAGAACCCAAAGAAGAATTCACATAGAAGCCAAATTTTTTTTTTTTTTTTCCAAATTCTTGGTAGTTTTACTAAATGCATTTGGTCAATCTGAAAACGCGATAGCATGCAAAAAGAAATGAACTTATTTAATAGAAAAGCAATTCGATTCCCAATTTGTACCATGTTATATTATTTTGCTATTTATAAATCACACTTTAGGGAGAAGATTGAGGCAGCCTTGTGTCTTTTATTTTGGAAGTTCATGGTTCATAATCGTGAAAAGCTAAACTCCAGTGAGTTGGTTTTCCCCTCTTCAATATTTCTTAGTCAATTTTTATTTGCATATATTTGCATAAGAACATCCTGGAATCTGTTTGGGTCATTTTTTATATACACTATACCTGGTAGAACCACTTAACAACAAATGAATTATTTCCATGGGTAATTGTGCATCCACCTTCTTCCCCTCCAATCAACTCCTATAAATAATCCTTATTAAAATTAAAATAATCAGGCAACAAAACCTGTTACTGACTTTATCTTTTTATAGTGTTCATCTTATTTTCTATCCTGAATATAAGGATAAAGCAAGGACAAACATGTCTGTGGTTTATGACCAGAGTGTAAACAATGTGGTGGAATGGGACAGAAGCTGAAAAAGAGAAAGTTTGGAATTAAACCAATGATTTTTTATAACTAGCAGGGTTCTCAGTCCACATCATTGTCCACAATCAGTGTATTATTTTTATGCACAGAATTAATGCAATTTCACATTACAGGTTCAATTCACTGCAAGGAATTTTTTTTTTCTATTACATCTTGGGCCACTTCAAACCAGTATTTCTGCACTAAGAATGTTGTGCTTTTGATCTTGTAAAAGGTGAATAAGAGAAACGTGGAATTGGGTCCTGAAGGTCAGTGAAGCAGAGTGAGCAGTAGTAGGAAGGTCACAGGTATTTTGTGGGGTTATTGCCTCTTACTCATTGTTGTTTGCACTGGAGTAGGAGGATGCTCTGATAATGGAAAAAACTAAAAGTTGTGGATAAATTTTTCAAGTAAGCTGTTGTATTAATTACCAACTTTGACAGAAGCCATCAGCTGTGTAGCTCGTCTGCTTTAAATCTCAAATATTGCAGTATCAGCCTACCATAAAATTAGTCTTACAGAATGGATCTCTGCATTTTGGAGTTAAAGACAAGAAGGAGTTGGTGTTTTTTCCATGTATTGTCCCTTTATGCCTTTTTAAAAGTGCATCTTAGAGACTGGCAGGAAGTGCTTTTGTTTCAGGCCTTGGGTTTTTTTTTTCTTGTCTTGAAGTTGGATAAAACCCCCAAATCTCCAAAATGTTCATCTATCAAAAATTTTAATTAAAACAAAATTTGGTTAATTTAAAATATTTAATTCAAATAATTTAAAATCAAAAGACATAATTTATTCCTGAATTAGCATTTTCAACTGAAAAGTAATTTTAAGATAAAATTTCATAGAATCTTTAAGGTCATCAGCCTAGTACCACCACCACATTTGACAAGCAAATGCTTTTTTTCAGGACATTAATTAGGATTGGTCAACAAACATCACAAAGTTTTTGTTATCAGCGTTACTTCTTGTGTAATGGAAGAATTAGGAATAGTTACTATTAAAAAAAATGACAGCTGAGGTTTTAAAATTGCTTTTGTTGCCAGCAGCCAGAAAAAAAGAGAAAAAAAGTCTTACAATGTGAGAGTTGGCTCCTTTGAAAAGAGGAGATTTTCCTCAAATAACTATTAAAAGTCAAGATATGTATTAAAAGATGCCCAGAGTGGAAGCAAGCTGTATTTAACTAATATTTTATAAATACTGTGTAACCAAATCTATAACAGTTTTTCCTGGTTTCAGCAATCTGTCTGCAAACTCCTCACCTTTATTTGACACAATTAGTCTGAGTTAATTTAAAATAATGCTTTGGGGTGGGTGGGGCAAAGGGGACAGCAGGAGTTCTTGGGGCAAGAAATTCTTAACTAGCAGAAACTAGGGTAGGTATATTGTAATTATAGAGTGTCTGATTAAATTTATGACACATTTTTTCTCTTGCTAGAATACTGAGTATCACAATACTTACTTTCCCTAATCTTTGCATATTTTTCATCATCTTTGCCTTGAGTTCCAGTTAACAAAAAAATGCAAGAGTAGAAAACAGAGAAACAAAGCAAATTAGGAAGCATTTCTCTCAAATCTAACATATTTTCAAGGAAAAAAGGTGAAAAAATGCCCTATTTCTTACTTTGTCATCATTCCACTTTTATATTTTTGAATTTGAAATGCTTAGACATTTTTATCACAACAGAATATTTTTGTTGACTTTTTTTTGTTGTTGTGCTGCTTTCCCATTTCACCCCACACAAAGAATTTGCTGCTGCTGTCTTTCTGGGAGAAGCCATGAACAGGAAGACAGTGTGGGAACAAGAATGTCAGACTATTATATAGACAAGGTTCTTTGCCTGGGGGCAAGAAAAAAAAGGGGAAAGAAAAAGAAAAAGCACAAAACACTCGAAGAAAAATATGACATTTCTAAAAATCTTGAGTGGCAAGGAGAAAATGAGGAAATGATTGCTCCTTGGCTCTCCCAACACAAGGGGGCATCACATGGAATTCTCAGGTAATGTGGACAAAGCAAATAAAAAAGGTGTTTATTTACTCTGTGCAGTTGAGCTGCACAGCTCTTTGCCACAAGAAAAAGATGCTAAAATTCCATGTGGGTTCAGGTGAATATGGATTCCAAACCAATAACAAAGGCTGAATTTAGGAAAAAAAATCAGGGAAAAGACCTCAAGGACAAGAGTAGCAAGACCCCACCAGTTTGCTGTGACTGGTTCAGAGCTGGGATTCAAACCTTGGTTTGTGGATATGTATTGGCTCTCCCAGAAATAAAAGGGAAAAAAGGGGATGATCCTCTTCCACCCATGATTTTAGAAAACTGACTGTGCCTCTTGAATTTCTTTTTGCTTTTATCTTTGATCTTCAGCAGGAGCTTTGATCTACACTTTTTACCTTTTGATGTCACTGGTGTAAGGAGAGGGAAAAAAAAAAAAAAGAAAAAGGCAAGACATTCAATATGTACAAATGGGTGTAGCTCCTAAAAGGAGTTACAGAGTGGTTTGTACAATTAAGAATCTGGGTCAATACTCAGAAATTTAGTTGAAAAGGGTGGAATTCAACTTGCTTAATTTTTCTTTTTATGAGAAATTAGGTGTCTGCAACAAACGTCTTTAGTTGAACTCATTACTGATTTATATTAGATGTCTGCTTCAGAAGAAGATGAATCACAGCCTGATTCTAAAGAGAAGTTCTGGATGTGTATTTGGCAGAATTAATTTCTTTTAAAAGGACACAAATTAGGATCTGTAACCTTGAACTTTTATCAAATATGTACCTAAGAATTGTTCAGCCTGTTTCCGCTTTAGCTGTTGATTGTTCCTCAACAAAGATTTCAAAGAATATCCTTTGTTTATGAAAATGAGCAGAGATAATTGGTTATCTCAGTGCTACAGTATTCAGCACTTAAAGAAAAATTCCACTACCTATAAAAAAAAAGGAAAATAATTGTTCTATAGAACAATGTAAAATTCCAAATCTCAGACTAAAAAAGAAAAGTACAAACTGGATTATAAATTTTGTTACAGGCTTCTGTTCAGTTAAGTTGAGTCAATAGATTGAATCTGTTTATTGCCTTTTGAAGTAAAATGGAGCTGCAAAGGAACTTTTTATAATGATTTTACATGGAGTATATTTTTTTTCACTAAAAGATGTCAACTTTACATAAAGTGAGGGGGAAAAAAACAAACCTTTTTTTTCCTCCCCAAAGCTTACCTTAGACATATAACCTATGTACAGGATAGCCCCCAGCAAAAGCTTTGAAAGAAGAAGGCATAATAATTGTTAAGGATAAAAAGAATTAATTAAAGAGTAATTTTTTTCTAGTTGAAAGTGTCCCCACCCTTGGCAGGGGGATGGTCTTGATGGACCCTTCCAATCCAAATCATTCTCTGATTCTGTGATTATGTACAGCCTATAGCTCAAAGAATCCTCCTACCATTTCTGAATGGGCCTTTTGCCAACAGGTTGTACCTCACTATCCAAAAGCTCATCCCCCAGCCTAAAAAATGTAGATATCTGCAAATAGAAAGGTCATCACAACTGCAAGATCATTGCACTGGGAGGTCCAGCCTGCTTTGGCTCAGTTCTCTGCCAGGTTTAGGAGGAAGTCAAACTCCACTCTTGGCTGATGTGCCTCAGTTTTACCTTCTATTACCCTGTTAAAAACAAATCAGTTTGACTCCAGCCACCTCCACTACTGTAGTAAAAGCTACAATTATTCAGAACTGTGGTGGCTGTCATCCAGGACAACTAGACCAAATTTACCCTGGTGCCCTGAGTGTTTTTGTGGCTCCTCCCCTGAGGTCAGCTGTAATATTTTGGCTACATCCACACTACTGAACTCTCTTGCTGTCCAAAACAGGTGGGCACATCCTAAATTCTTATTGGAAATGGTCAGTGCCCAAGCTAATTCCTGAACACTGCCTGCAAACTGGCTGGAAGATGTAGTTAAACTGAGCCAAAACTCACCAGGTATTTTCAAATAATGTAAAGGGCCAGACAAATCAAATTTTGGTGACGAAATTGCCTGACACAAAACAATTTGCAGAACAAGAAAGATATTTGAATGCTGAAGTTGGTCACTCACCAGACTTTTCTGAATATTTGATTACATTGAGCCTTTAAGAGGACACAGGGAGTGTGTAGTGACATTAAGTATCACTAAATTATATGTACTAGATTTGGAAATTACTGTATTGAGGTGTCTTTCTGCCTCATTTATCTGCACCTGATACAAACAGCTGTATTAAATTTCCTACCAAACTCAGCAAGATAAAAAATAAGGGAAGAAAGGAACCACCACCACCAGAAGCTTAACACTGCTATGATTTTTGGTAAAATATTCCTGAGTGAGAAAGGATTCTTTGCTTTATGGGATGACTGTTAATAATGCCAACTTGGAGACATATTACAAATTCAGACATTCAGGGGGCTTTTCTAATCCTCAATTGCAGTTTGTCAGTGCTTCAGGAATATTCCCTTGCTCCAATTGTTCATCCTCAGCAGGAGCTGGATTAGCAACATCAGAGTCTGCAGATGCGTATTGTTTCCCATTAGTCTCAGCTTGAGCCTGGTGTTATGTCCTTTTCATCAGGAACCTCCAACTCTAAGTCAGTGAACCAGGACTAATGATCCCAGCTTTCCTGGGAGACATCAGAGTCTGTGTATGTAATGTCCAGAGCTTTGGCTTCTGCTGCTGTTGGCCATTTAATGTGCTGCTTAAGCCTCAGACCACTTACTCCCCTCTGCAGCATAAGCTGCAACCTCCTCACAATGTTTCCAAGAAAATACACACTTGAATATCATTTTCGCTTCATGTCTTTGAATTTCTTTTATAGTTGCATCTGGCAGGAAAGAGGGAGTGGGGGGTGGGCTGGGGTGGAGGGGAAAGAAAGAGGAAAAATAATCAATTTGCAAAGACTTAAATGTTGATGGCTAACATTTGTAGTTTTATTAGCAGATTACCTGCAAATAAGAATTATTTACAAATCATTATTTGGCAGTGGGGGAGGAAAATGCCAGCATTCACATAGATGAATAATATCTGAGGTAGATTATTCAGCCAAGTCTACTCAACAGTATCAGATGGAGAAGTGCTTTGTAAAGGTTACTTCTGTCCTTTTTTTTTCTCTCTGTTTTCTTGCTAACCCTGTTGGCCTCTCATAGATATCAGATTCGTGTTTCCATCTCAACACAGCGAATAAAGAGCTCCCTTTAGAAACAGACTTTTTTTGATAGAGACAGGGATATTTCTGTAATGGAACCAGCAACTTGAACCTTCTGCTCTGGACTTTAATATGAACATATAAGACTTCCCCTGGCTGCCCTCCTTTCATGACCAGCTGCCTAAAAAATAGTTTTCATGCTTTGTGATACTAGGTGTATTTTTTAATGAAGGTTTAAAGAATTTCCTCCAAAGTTCCTCTGAAACCTGCACACCATAATATTCCAGTGAAGTCTGTTTCTTGATTTGCCAGTCTGTTTAAAAGGCTTGTAAGGCAGTGTTAGAGCAGAATTTCACTTTAATTGGCATTGCTCCTAGCTATTTAAGCAATGTGCTGAACTGTCTATCATCAAACCTGGGCAGCCAGAACAGTTTCTTACCACCAACTTAATATTATCTAGAGTCAAATGCTTACAGCCTAGACAGTGATATTTGAGCTATATTGAGAACTTTAGAAATCATTGTCTGTAATTGCCCCAGTATGTTTCTTATTCTAAATGCTTTAGTTCAATATGCAAAAAAAAAAATTAAAAAAAAAAAAAAAAAAAAGAAAAAGAAAAAGAAAATCCTTTGGATAGCTAAAATTTTAACTTGTGGCATTTATTGCTATTGTGATAAGACACAGGATTCTAACTAGGGATCAAGATTTTCTTTTTAATTGAGTGCTATCAAATTCCTCAAAAGGAGACTGACTTCCTGCTCTGGAAAATTTGAGATGAGAGAGGATTTGGATATGGACAATGGGATGGGCACAAAAATGTTCTTGTGTGGTTGGACTCAGGGAGTGAGGGTTAATGGATCACACTCAGCCTGGAGGCCAGTGAGTAACTCATGATTCCTCCTGGGACTTTTGCTGTTTAATTTCTGTGCTGATGTCCTGAAGGAGGGGATGGAGTCTGCTCTCAGCAACTTGTCAGGGGATGCCAAACTGATGGGACCAGTTGATAGAGTCCAAGCTGAGTTATGACCAGAGGGTTTCAGACAGAGGGGATTGATGAGCTGACAGGAGCCTGGTGGAACTCAACATGGACAAATGCCCTGGCACAGGAAGGAAGAGCCTTTTGCAGTGGTACAGGCTGGGCACTGAGAGAATCATGGCCAGCTCTGTGGCCAATGTCCACAGTGAGCTCTGGCAATAACAAGGGCCAGCAGCACCCTGGGCTGTATGAGCAGGAGCAGAGCCAGCCCAAGGAAAGGGATTATCCCCCTTTTCTCAGCACTCAGATCACAAATACTGTACTGATCCATAAAATCCATTAAAGACTGACCAACCTTAATATGTTTAAGGAGGGTCACCAGGGTGCTCAGGGCTTGGTGCAGGAACACGGTGGGATTGCTCAACCCAGCAAAGTGGCTGTTTGGAGAGTCCTGAGATCAGCCTCTACTACTTATGATAAGGTTATTAATAAGATCCAGCCAGGCTGTTCACATGGTGAGAAGATGAGAGACAGCAGGAGTAACAGAAAACAAAATGAAGGAGAATTTCCCCGTGACAGTTGGGTATTGGGGCTACTCTTCCTGAGAGATTGTACATCCTGCACACACCCTGTGCTGACCCCCAAACAGACCCTGTTTTGAGCAGGTTGGACTAAACACCTCCTGATGTGCCTTCCAAGTTGAATTATCCTATGATCTTGATATCTTGTGATTCCAGCCTAGGAGAAGGAAAAAAGCATGACTTGGGATTTATATTTATATGCCATTGTTCAGATCTAAAAATCAAGGAATTCTCTAGAAAAAAAAATTCCTCTTAAATTTTTGTTTGCTTTGCATTACACTCTGGGTGAGAATGTCTGGATTCTGTTTTGATCTAGTGTCTCAAAGTGATGGCTCTTCGGATGAAAGCACTCTGCTTTTGCTGTAAGGGTGCAAAATCATATAGCTGATTCTATGAAAAGTGTTTCTTGTAAAAGGAAAATATTGCTCCATTGATAGTTATCCTAAGAAGTTACTTTAAAAATTGTCATTCCCCCTATCTCTGAATGGTGTTTGACAATACATACTCAAACTATTTCTACACACAGACCCCTCAAAAAATCAAATTTCAATAATCTGTAATTTTGTCTTTATTGTATAGACAGGGATATATTTTCTATGCAGGCTTCTAAGCTTTCATACTGAGACTTTTATCCAGTATTTTCAAATATTCTATATTAACCAGGTTATCAGGCAGCTGAGGGTCAGTATTTTTCTTTGTTTGGATTTCAGTGTCAGTGCCAAACTGTACAGCTTAAGGCGGGAATTCAAAGAAAGTGTATTTTTGCCTGAACAGTTTTGTGACTTAACCTGAAAAATTTGTCATCACCAACACCCCTTCATTAAATTAGCCTTCAATCCCAAGAAGTTCTGCATCAAAAAACAGCTGCTTGTGAAAGAGAAATGATTTGCTGGAACAACAACAAAAAAAAGAAAAAAGATACCATTTTAACCTACTAGTCATAGATATTTTTTCCAGGTTTATCTCACATTCAGCCAGAGGAAGCTACACTTAGTACAAAAGCATAATAATTTTAGGTCTGTATATCATTCTCATAAATGATTTATCATTATCTTCCCCCAATTAGTCACGTAATTTCTTTCAATAACAATGTTGATTACTTTGGCCAACCTTTTCTTATTCCTTCATCCCTGAGAGCTTCTCGAAACCTAAACACAGGAGCATCATCAGCTTCCTGCATCTGTCCTTCATGGAAAGTTTCTTGGGTAGCTCTGCCTTGGCAGAAAGACTGAGAAAACTTTATCTCAAGGACGTATTTCTATTAACAAGTGCAAAAATGCCAGGAACCACTCTTTCCAATAAGCCAATGTTGTGGCTGTTGTCATCCTATCAAACCCTCTTCAAAATACTTCCCTTCTATTTCATTGCTGGTATTTATGTCTAAGCTGCTTTTTAGAAAGGCACTTTGACACATCCCAAGTCTTACACAGGACCCTGGAATATTTTTCAGATATTGTTGGTGCTCTGGATAAAAGTTGTGCCAGCAATCATGCTGCCAACATAATAGGATGGATGGTCAAGCTTCAGTTTGTGTCTACAGACAAAGATTTTGTTCTCAGTGTTTAGTTTTTCACTGAAACTTTATTTGATGGCATGGGACTTAATTTCTCTTAAATTTTAAGGAATTGTTCTTTTAATAGTGAACTGCTGAACCTACTGTTGGTTGTTCAGCACAGCAAAATCAAGTATATATTTAATCTCTGTACGGTTTTACATCAGGACATTTTAAGATAAAACATGGGTGATTCTCTGGTACTTCCTATTTAGTTTAATTTTATGGATTTTTGTCTCCCAGAGATCAATTTTAAATGCTGATTATTAAATTCAGTGTTGCTAGAATCCACTTATCAAGCCTCAAAAACATTTCTGTCAAGTGGGCCATGTTTTCTGCTGAATTTTTACTAGAGTGCAAAGTGCACTTCATGCAGTCTCTGTGAGTTCCTCCCCACCATCTACTTTCACCTCATCTGTTTGTATTCCCTTTCCTCTTTAGGAAGCATTTTTGATGCAAATGCTACAGGCTTTTCTGGGCTGTTTGGTATTATGTGAGAAATCACCACTCCTGACCTCATACAGTGAAGCATCAGTAGTTTAACAGATTGGCAGGGATGGGACAAAGTGCACTAAGCCCCTGGAGGATATAAGTGTCTGTTTAGCCAACTTGAAAGCATCTTGACATTCTTTTGACCATTGCCACTATTTATTTTTCTGTAATAGCTCTGTCGCAGCACTAACTGCAGTAGACAGATTTGCTATGAATTTCCCTTGGTGGTTTATCATAGCCAGAGAGAAAGTTAATTTCCATACCTTTCCCTTTGTACGAGCTTGTGTAATATACAGTATCCATCTGCTTCTCTGAAAGAAGAGTAAAATACCTCTGCACTCTCAAACCTGGCTGCACCCACAGAGTTTCCTAACCTTAGCCCTTATTTTCCTAGAGCCTCGATGACATTTCCAGCATCTTAAAACCTTTTTGATCTCCCCCTTCAGGACATCAGTGTCCTGCAATCCACACCTTACAGAACTCAAGGATTGAAGAAAGGAGTGGATAGTGGGAACACAGTGGGGAGCTATTTGTTATAGCAATTATCCCCAATACTTAAAGTGCACCTGGAGTTTTAGTGAGTGAGCCCCTCTTCTAGTACTCAGTTCATTGTCACGATATTCTTGTTTACTGCTGATCCTCAAGACATTGCAAAGTGTCCTACAAAGGACATTGGTAGATTTCACGACATTTTTCAGACAATTTAATTTCCAGACATAATTTCATCCCTGTCATCTGGCTAGGTGAGGAACAGAGCACAGAAATCATAGGTCTTAATTATTTGGGGTTTTTTTCTGCTAAAAAAATCACTTGAATGCTTATCCTAGCACTCACAGGTCCCAAATGAGAGAAAAATACTGCTTAATTACAATAGACATAGTCCAAGCATAAATAAATGCTTGTGCTTAAAATCAAACATCCTATACAGGATTTTATCATAAATTTTCCCCTGATGATACAGAAATAATATTTTTTATCAAAGAACAATACTCATGTCACATGAAACCAGTAGTTATAGATGCAGAACATGAAAAAGTAATACTGGTGTCTACAGATCTTAAACTTATTTTCAGTGAACATCTGTTTTTTTGTTACAATAGGGAGAGAATTTTAAGACACAAATTACACTTAAGTTTCCAATTCCCATTAAAAGAGTGAGACAATTAAGTCCTTCTTGGTCTTTTCAAAACCTAACCATTACTTTTAGCATTTTTTCAGTCTCTTTTGATTTAACACAGAAGGCTACAACGACCCTGCCACAACATTCTGATGTCTTTCACACATTTTGAAAATATAAACCATGACCCCCTACACTAAATACAATTGTTATTTGTTCATTTATAAGACTAGTAAAAAAAAAAAAAAAAAAAAAGAAGTCAGCCATATTGTGTAAAGAAAAGTATTAAAAATTATTGAGATTATCCCATTCTTTCTAAGAAGAATTATTCCAGTTTAACTTTTAACTAATTACTGACAATTAGGTAGCTCAAAACTGCATTCTTTGAAGTCACTTCTGTTTGCCTCTCCAAAGGACTGGAATAGTTCTGGTATTTCCTAGGAGCTCTCAATGCACATAGAAAAACATCCATGAAATTTGTTTTTCAAATACAATTAAAAAATGGGTATTAGTCTCTCTTGAAGCCTGGAATGAGGCAGCATTGGGGGGGGTTTCTTTGGTTGATTGTTTTTACTTTTTTCAAAGGAGTTGCATGATCTCTGGAGGTTCTCCATTGGTTGCCTCCCATTTTATTCCTAAAAAATTTCTGTTCTCTTCCTCTGCAGCCTTTTTTTAACTAACTCAGTACTTGTTGCACTGCTCACCATCTCCAAGGTGCTGCAGTCTTCCCCCTGACTTTCCTCCTCAAATTACCCTCTCCAACAAGTTATCATTTGGCCTGGCTTCTGGAGGAATTCTCTGAAAATGGACTGTGGGTGACTCAGAAATGTCCATCCATCTGTATTTAGCATGAAACAGCCTCAAGAAGAAAAGCTGTGTCTTTTACAGAGCAAGTATTTTATAAACCATAAAATAATTAAGGTGGAAAGGCAAAAGATGGGATTGAAAACACAGATCAGTCTGTCAGCATGTGCTGCTTAATAGTTCAGCCTGTGGGAATTTATTTCTCACCACATATGATGCAGAGAGTCACAGAAGGTGCTCCCAGAGCTGCACAGTTCCTTGGACCCCTTATATGGCTCAAAAATGTGAACTTCTCCAAAACACCAAAGCATTTTCCATTCTGGCCCACAGTGACGAGACCCAGAATAACATCAAGGGACTTTTGGCACCTCCCTTCTCTATGGCAGGATTTGAACATGCTTGATAAAGGATATATTTTACTAACAAAGACTAAGTGATGATATATAGAAAATTTTTGGAGGCTGAAAGATTTAGGTCAGTAAGAACTTTCTGGACATCTTCAGAAAACCATCTGTCCCAGCTAGCTTATAGCCTAAAGTCTCTCCTAGCAAGAGCTGGGCTGGGCTGGGTCTAGAGCCACTCTTGGAAGGCTTTTGCTACTGTTCCACCACAATGAAGAGGACTGAGATTATCAGTTTGTAGAAATGGTTTTATTTTAGTGATAACTGACAATGGTTGGATATGTGTATCTGATCTATATTGGAGAACAAGGAACCTCTTCAGCTCCTCAGTGGAAGGCAGAAAAATGAAAGGTGATCCTCCTTGAATGGTTTCACCAATGTTTATAATCTCACATCAACCTACCATGGTTCAGAGATGTACCTGTACCTCTGACATGGCTCTCAGCCTTGCTGAGAGTGATAAACCTCAGGTCTGAACTTTTTTAATAATAAATCTCCATTTATCTGCCAACTAAACTTTGCCTGCATGTCTCCATTCCTCTTCTCTCAAAGTATGTGGCTGAGATGTAACAAAACACAAGCCCACCTGGGTTTTTCCCTTATTTTAGGTTTTCCCTGGAATTTTTTTATGTCAGAAAGTTGCAGTGTGGCTTGACACTTTTCACAAAAGAAGTGATCTTTCATTTAGACAGGCAATGGCACAATCCCAGAGGAAAGTTGAGAATAACAGACTTACTGATTCATGGTCTTCTGTAAAGTTCAGCCATTCCCCAGGATTTGAAGTTCAAAACAGGGAGAGATATTTGAAAATGTTTGATCTTTTCAATCAAATAAGCAGGAAAAGTCCTTTAAGCTCTGATTTTATACTTGTTCTATGTAGCTTGTACACAAATTTTTGAATATTAGAAGGTTTATGTTGGAATGGACCTGAAAGATTATCTAGTTCCAACTCCTCTGCCATGGGCAGGGACACCTTCCACTATCCCAGGCTGCTCCAAGGCCCATCCAGCCTGGCCTTGGGCACTTCCAGGGATGGGGCAGCCACAGCTTTGGCTACCTGACTGCAAATTATTTGGGTTGCTGTAGTCAACTTCTTGAAACAGGTCAAACTTTCTGGACATGGTTCATTTCACCCAGTATTAGCCATCTAAAAAAGTAAAGCCTTGTAATTGAGTAGAGAGGATTCACTTACCTAGGGCTTTCTTGACAATTAGAAAATAAAATAAAAAGGTGCATTTCTAGAGAATAACTCATCTGATTCAGATATCCTCTGCAGGGTGTTAAATATGTCCTAAGAGTGCCTCTTTCCCAGTGCCATTTGTAGAGAGCATACATACCACAGGGTGGATGTCACCTTATGACATCTATTTCTGCCTGTGGCTGCAGAAAACCTGGTTTGTGACTGAAGAGTCCAGAATTTTTAGCAATGACATTAAAGTACCTATTTACAAGTTGGATCATCTGCCTAATTTTGCTTACTTGAAAACTGAGTACATAGGATTCCCCTCTTTAATGGAAGAAAGAGAAGCTTTCAGAAAGTAACAGTCCACATAGCCCAATATTTGATTCATTTAAATTTTTTCCCTTGTTTTTCTCCCCTGCTTACAGACAGGAAGCAGATGCCTATACTAGACACAAAGCCTAGCAATAAGCTGCTGACAGACAGGCATCAGGATATTTTGGCTCACACCATCCCATTCTAAATCACCAATCTAAAACCAGGAGGAATGAGCCCTGTGTAGATGTCTGTTCTCCCCCTTCTCTGTGGAGACAATCTTAAGTAGGCTCCTGGAAGTTTAAAGAAGCTGAGCTATGACTTGAAGAAGAAGCAAAGTTCTATTCAGTTTATAAATGTAATGTTTTAAAAACATTTGGCTGGCAAATATTCAGCTTTCATTTGCTCTCTTTTCTTCTCTGCCCTTTTTCCTTTGCTGCCCTTTTTCCTTTTTTGCAAGTCAAAAACAAAGCCTGAGGAAGGGAAAATAAAAAGGCCTGGGATATCAAACCTAAAAGAGCAATTTAAAATAAAATAAAAAAACATGTTTGCTTTTCTGAGAAGAACAAGAGAAATGTTTCCTAGAAGCAAGGAATTGGCTTATGAACTTGTCACATTACAAAAAAACCATGTCTTTACTTTTTTTTTTTCCCCACCCTCATTATTCACTTGTTAAACCTAAGCACACGTGACGGGTGAGATGTGAGGCAGAGATTAGAGATGGAGGCAAAGTTTGCTCTCTAAGGTTCATAATCAGAGTAAAAATTGTTTTCAGCTTGATCCATAAATGTTAACTGGTTATTATCTGCCAAGGAAAATGAAGAAGTAGATCAGGGACATATTTATTTAAAAGCTTTAGGGGATCTAGGATCAGATCCCTTTCTGCAAAGAGCTCAGGCATCTACTCAAATTCCTGTGATCCACTGAGAGACAAATGCCTTTTTCATTAGGCACACATGGATTTGCTCTTCCTATCTGAACCAGCTCTTGAACTTAAATATAGCCCTTCTAGGTCCCAGGTTTACCTTCTAAATGGACATTTCTACTCCTGCCCTCCTTCTGTTTTCCAGCCTTTGTATTGGATTGGCAAAGGCATAAGCAAAGTCTAAGCAAAGGGTAGACAGTGGAATTTAGTGTGAGCACAGATCTTGATGCTCAGAGACCACATAAAGTCCAGTTTGGTATTCCCAAGCCCTGTTTCTGCCTGAAAATACTTTCAAAGCATAATTTCTTAGTATTTGGACAGTGCGTGTGGAAGAGCCTATCCCAATCACCAATCCCCAATCACAGCGTGGGAACAAGTAATTTCTTATAAAAGTACATTCCTTTCTAAATTAACTCAGAAAGAAAATGAAAGACAACCAGTGCAGAAGCAACACTGATGTTTCCTAGAAAAAACACTCTAAACTTTGGTCCACATACACTCATTGTATAATTGTTTCTGATTGATTAAATGATGCAATGGTATGTAGATTTTTAAAAATTAGCCCAAATTCCTTAGCTTCATATCTGGCAATAGTATGGAAATAAGTCATAGAGTTGTAGAATGAAAGAATTGTTTAGGTTGGAAATGTCTTTTAAGATCATCAAGTCCAACCATAAGCCCTGAAATGCCAAGTCCACCACTAAACCATGTCCCTCAGTACCACATCTACACAACTTCTAAATATCTCCAGGGATGGTGACTCCACCACTTCCCTGGGCATCCTGTTCCAATATCTGACCATGTTTTCAGTGAAGAAATTTTCCCTAATTTCCAATCCAAACCTCCCCTGACACAACTTGAGGCCATTTCCTTTTGTCCTGTCACTTGCTACCTGGGAGAAGAGACCAACCCCCAGCTGGCTTTTAACCTCCTTTCAGGGAGTTTTAGAGAATGAGAAGGCTCATCCTTGCCTGTATGTTACAGATTAAGTTCTAGTTGGGTTTTGGTCCTTCTAATTTTCTCCTGGAGTTCCAGCCAAAGTTCATCCAGGTCAATCTTTGTCCCTGCCAGCTTGTGGGACATGGGAACAGCTGCCCCTTCTACTTTAGAGTGTCCTTAAAGAAACTCCAGCCTTCCTGGACTCCTTTGCCCTTCAGGAATGCTTCCAAAGGGACTCTCTCAGCCATTTCCTAAACTGGCCAAAATCTGCCCTCTGGAACTCCAAGACAGTGGTTTTTGTTTTTTTTCTGACTGCTCTCCTTGCTTCTCCAAAAATCAGACCCTGTCTCATTTCCTGATCACTGTGCCCCAAACAGCCCCTGACCATCACAAAGAGCAGTCCCAGCAGGCACCTCCCCTGGCTGGGTCCCTCACCAGCTCTTCCACAAACTCCAAGAATTTCCTAGATTGTTTCCTCTCTTCTGTGTTGCATTTCCAGCAGAATCTGGTAAGTGAAAATCCTCCACAAGGACAAGGATTTTGAGACTTTTCCAAACTTGGTATAGAATATTTATATAAAAAGGACTCTCCTTTTGAATGAAACAAAAATTTATTGGAGTTGTCTTAATAAAAACCTCTACATTTTTAAAGTAGATGAAATACAGTCTCAGAAGAAATCCCATCACATTGTTACAGCCACTTTTGATGCTTTTTTTACAGCTAAAAGTGCATAGTGGAGACTTTTCTTTGTGATAAGGGAACTCACCTCATTGCCATCACTCCTCTCTTTTTTTCATGACACTAAATGTTCAGTTAATCTTTGCAGCATTTTATAACAATTAACTCTTCCTTAAACCTCCAAAGCAAGACCCACTCCTTGCAAAATGAGATAAAAATATTCAAACCTAACAATAATAATAATTTACAAAATCCAGTCCCCAAGGTGACAAATAAGAAACAAAACCTCTCCTCCTCTGGTTACCCTGGCCAACATATGCAACTAATTCTCAGAGAGGTTTTCTGGAAAACCAGTGACAAGATAGGTACTGTGGGCTAGCCCCGGGCAGTCAGCAGTGGCAGAAAGCTTCACACAGCCTCATGTGTAAAGTTTCTGAGCTGACACGAAGCTTAATGGAAGTGAACCCTGACAACTGTGGCCAACCGACTGTAAGTGACATTCCAGGTGCCTTGCCTCTCTGTATCCATCCTCCTTCCCTGCTCCCCCCTTCCCCTCCTGCCTCTCCCCCTTGAAGGTATAATGTCTCCTGTGGGAAGCCCTGATGCTCAAACGCCCTCCTGCTCTTTTGCAGGTGATTTTCTGGCTCCCAGCTCATCAGTGCAGATTCCTCAGGATGGGAGAGTGCCTGGGCTCACTTTGGGAAGCAGCTAACTGTGGACACTGCTGAAGACTCGTGAAAAAATCCAATTGGATTTTTCCCAACCTGTTGGCTTTATCAGCTCCAGCTCTGATCTTTCTCAAGCTGGAGACTTTTCTCAAAGACAAACAAAAGAAGGAAAAACAAATAACACAAATTAAACACCTAATGTTGACCACAGAGCTGTGGGAGTATCTCATAATGTTTTGCAAAAAAAGCATGTTTTCAAAGAAGTGTTGCCTTCTTGAACCAATGAGTCTTTTCTACTTTGTTTTGCACAACCTATCTTATATAAATACAATGGCTTTTTAATAAATCACTTCTTCTTGCTGCTTTAAAAAAAATCATAAGTGTGTTGCTGCATCATTTGCTGTTCCTAATCAGACAGCGACAGCTAACGAGCAGAGGGATGGTCTGACAAAGGGCAGGCTGAGATTGTGTCTGAAACTGCTCTCTGCTTACTTGGGTTTTAGCTTTTTTACTGTTACATATGTACTGTCATCAGATACTCATCCATTGTTATATATTTATTTACTGTTAGATAGTTATCTGTTGTTAGTTATTTACTATTGCTAAATACTTATCTGTTATTAAATACCTATTATTAGTAGATATTTAGAATAGGGATTTGACAAGGTAAAGGCTTTGTCAAGCCTTTAAAAAGGGAAAATGATGCCTTGGGTTTCAGCTTCTATATTTTTCAGAATCTCTGCAGCTTAGTGTGTAACTCTGAAACTTCATATTAAGTGTAGTATTAGGTCTCTTTACAGGGTAGTTAGACACAACAATCCCTTCCCAGCTAGAGAATCAAGAACAACTGGTATTCAAAAAGCAGAAACAATGGCTAAGGGAAAGGGGGCAAGCCAGGGGGCTGAGACTTCACAGCCTGGGGCTGCGGTTGGATAATTGACCCCAATATGTAGATTAACCAAAATTTATATAAATGTAAAAATTCATGACCAGGATCCATCTTGGATTTGATTTGGGTGTAGCCCCAGCCAGGCTCTTGCACTGCCCAAGATCTTTTTAATAAATATCTATTTTATCCCTTTTGCTCTGTCTAGTCTCTGTTCCAGGTCAGCCTTTCCAGGCATCATTGTCATTACTAAAGGCAGACAAAGCTGTTTGGGGGAGAAAATCCGCATCTCAAGTGCTGAGAGTGTCTAACAACCCCCTCCACAAAACTAGCATTTTTTGTGTTTCATGTTTAAATCCTGGGTTTTAAAATTTGGGAGCTGACTTGAGCCATCTCACTGCATCAATGAACAGCTTTGTGAGGAGTATTTCTGAGCAGGCTCCTGCCTCCCTTTGAAGGCAGGGAAATCAGCCTATTTGTATATAGCACAGTCTGGATCTCTCTGCAGTGCTAATGCCTTGTAGCACATCGATCCCTTCTCCTCAGAGGGTTTGAAAGCACTTTGCAAACACTGGGAATAGCAGTAGGTGTGTAACAGAAATCTCCTTTTGTTGGGTCTTGCACAAACACATGGAAGCAAAGCCCTGTCCTCAAAAATGCACACTCTGCATGGATAAGACAGGCAGAGTTGATAAGGAAAAGAAATATGTGAGGTTTAATGAAGGTTGTTATCATGTAGGTGATAGAATTATAAACAAGCACAACTCAGCCCTCAGGAGTGAAACCTGAAATTCTTGCTGCTAAACCACCATTTGCCCTGGCCCTGCGATTTCTACACAAAATAGTGATGTATCATTTCCACGGGCAGCAAAAGTGAGTGAAGACAGGTAAAACTGTTTTGTTGTTTTTGTTGTGCTTTTGGGGTTTTTTTGGTTTGGTTTGTTTTTTATTTATTTATTGGTTTGTTTGTTTTAATTTGTTTTTTGTTTTTTTTTTTTTTTTTTTTTTTTTAATTTTTTGTTTGTTTTTTGTTTGTTTGTTTTGCTTTTTTTTCTGAAAGGAGATAAAATCTCCTCTAATTATTACTATCTATCAACTCTAGTTGCAGAATCCCAGTGTAGTTTTATGAATTATTCCAGCATTTAAGCAATGTCAGGATCTCACAGTATTTGGAAATATTTTTTAGGGTAACTGCTCTGAGATACACACTGTATTAAAAAAAAATCCCAATTTTTAGTTTTAATTTTTTTTAATGATTGACATTCACTAGACTAGGCAGAAGAAGCATAAAATCTGAATATAGAGGGATCTGAATATTTGAGGAAAATATATTAAATGTTGTGAATTCTAATGCTTAATTGTGACAATGTCAGCAACGAGGTCAGGTGTTTCGAAGGTGAGTGCAGGCCACAGCTCTGTGAAAGCTCCCATTGTCAATGTAAACTTTGAACGATTTATGGCCTCAAGCTGCACCAGGCAGAAAATCAGGAAGAATTTCTTCACTGAAAGAGTGATTAAACTTTGGAATAAGCCACCCAAGGAAGTTGTGGAGTCACCATCCCCTCCCTGGAAGTGTTCAAGAAATGACTGGATATGACACACATGCTATGATGTGGTTGCCAAAGTGGTGTTGGGTCAAAGACTGGACTTTATGACCTTGGAAGCCTCTTCCAATTTTAATGATTCTATGATTTTCTTATTCCAGGTGTGGGCTTGGGTGCAAATCTAAGTGATTTGCACTCAATACACTCAGTAGTAATCAGGTATATATAGATCAAAACCTATTCAAAGACAGGCCCTTGCTCTTGGTCTAAAGACCAAAGAAAAGCTGACAATAGGAATATAACCAGCCATTGATAAATTACCCTCTTTTCAGTTGCTATAACCCTGGTTTTAATATATTTATTATTTCACTTACCTGCAGAGACACTCTAAGGGGCATTAACACTGCTCTACATGCATAGGTTTGTTTTTGGAGAATGTAGGAAAATGATGAAGGTGAAAATCCTGAGAGTTTAGTGAAACGATTAATGATTTATTATAAAAAAGCATTTAATCAATAAATGTGTAATGATCTCGGGCAAAACTTAACTCAAGGTTGTGTCCTTCCTGTAAACAGTGGTCTTCATTATGAAATTACCAATGAGAATTACTTCTGTTTGAGGAGAAAGAAAGCCATAGCATATACTCAGTATATGTAGAGTATATACCCCACCTGCAGAGCTGCCTCCAGCCCTGGATTTCCAGCACAGGAAGGACAGGGAGCTGCTGGAGAGAGCCTAGAGGAGGCACCAGGGGGATCAGAGGGATGGAGCAGCTCTGCTGGGAGGAAATACTGAGATAATTAGGATTGCTCAGAATGGAGAAGAAAAGTCTTTGGGGTGATCTCATTGTAGCCTTCCAGTGCTTGCAGGAGGAAGATGGAGAGAGACTTTTTACAAGAGTGACATGACAAGGGGGAATGGCTTCAAACTTAAAGAGAGTAGGTTTAGATTGTGTATTAGGAAAAAAAAATTGTTCCCTGTGAGGGTGGGGAGGCCCTGGCACAGGGTGCCCAGAGAAGCTGTGGCTGCCCCTGGATCCCTGGAAGTGTCCAAGGCCAGGCTGGATGGGCTTTGAACAACCTGGGATAGTGGAAGGTGTCCCTGTCCATGGGAAGGGCTTGGAATGAGATGATCTTTGAGGTCTTTTCCAACCCAGACCATTCTGGGATTCTATGGTTCTAGACCCAGCAGGATGAAGAAGAAATACAGAGGAGAAGGCTTATTATAGGGCTCAAAACTGTGTAGCTCATATAGTAAATCTTGCACCACAACTTGCCTTTTAAAAACATGTTGTCTATTACAAAATAATTTTTAAGTAGAAGGTCCCACACTCGCTAAAAATGCATGATTTTGGGCACCTCTGACACTGCTGGGTGCCATTTTTCTCTATGCACTAGACTCCTTCCATACTAAGGACACTGTGTGGCAAACAGGAAAACTTTGTCTGTGACTGTGTGAACAGAACTATTTGTACTCAAAAACCTTTGGAGATGCAACGTAGATGTTTTACCCAAGGTCACATGAAGAGTCAGTAGCAGAGATTGAAATTCAGCTTGAGTCTGCTGAGTCCCATTCAAGTGTCCAAACAACAAGTCCACCTTTTCCAAATGATGTTGAATCTGTCATCTAAGACTTAAAATGTTTTGAGGTGACAGCAACTGTCCCCAAAACCCCAGGTTTTATGTGAAAATATTTTCAAGTCTAAACAGTTATGTTAAATGAACCATTAAAAATTAAGCATTGAAATGAACTGACCTGAACAACGAACTAAAACATGCCTGAGGCATCAAACAGGTTTCTTTTTTTTTCCCTTTATTTATGATGGGTGATGTGACAAAAGAATTCACTAAATTCTGAATACTAAATAAATTAGTCATAGCTCAAATGCCACTTCAATAATTTTTCCAGAGAACAACCACCACAGGAGCTTTTCCTTACTTGTGCCCCTTTGGCTCACCTGGTCTTTAAGATGACTCAAAAATGAAGAAAACTGAAAGACAGTAAACTATAAAGAGTCTAAATGCCAAATCCACCAAAACAGTTCATCATCAAAGATACAACTGGGTTAAAAGTTGGACACAAATGTCTGGAATCACATATACATTATTACACCTCAAATCACAGGAGAACTTTTTTTTTTAATGTAGCACAATTAATGCCATAAGCGTGGTATGCAGGTCCTTGTATTTTTGCCTCATTTTGTTTTTGCAATAAAAATATTAGCAGCTATGAATACTTTCTTCTGTGACATATTTCCCAAATTTTTCACTGTGAGGTAAAGCAAACCAAAAGGAAAATTATATTCAGAGGTGTTCAAGTTTCTGCATATGCCTTAAATCTCTTCTGCTGCTGATCAGTTCAGTAGAGAGAGTAGGGTGAACCTGTGAGTTAGGAGTTGCTGCAGGGAGAGAAAGACAGGTGGAAGACTAGAGAAAACACAGACAGAAAGGAGGAAAATTAGAGCAGAAAGAACAAGAAGACAACAGAAAAAACCCATAAAGAATGAGATGGGAGCAGATTTCCCCTTCAGGGCACAAACATTCTTATTGGTTATAGCTGAGGAATTGATTAAGTACAAGTGCTGAAGAATTTAACTTCCTTTTAAAGGCCTCACCCATCCCTTGAGGTCCTTCCTAACATTGATTTTTGTGCAGTGCATGGTCCTTACTTGTTGCTGGAGAGGCAGCCATCAGCTGAGTTCTCCAACTTTAAACCTTCTCATGGATCCACAGGAAATAACTATGGATGGACAAAACCAGGGGGTCCAAAGCCTATACCCTGGCCTGAAAAACCTGGCTAAACAGGGGTGCTGACTTGTGGAGTTGAAGTTTTGACTAAAAGAGCCCCCTTCTGCTATTCCTCCTCCATATTTCAGAAAACTTTGCCTATTTTCCTTGGCTATCATCTCTCTGCTTTAGCCCTTTCTTTCCCTGAATGGAAGAAAACCAATATTCTCACACAGCTTTAAAAGTTTAAAGTGAGTTACAGAGGAAAGATAAATGGGTAGATGAACAATTTTTAAATTATTTGTTAACTCATCTTTGTCAGTCTTTCCCTTCATAAGGGTTTTAGAGTTGTTTTTGTCCTTATCACCCCTTTGTTATTGTGCTGATCAGCTGGAGTGGCAGCTGTGTCTTATTTCATGGAATCATGGAAACATCAAGTTTGGAAAGGAACTCCAATTATCGAGTCTTTGACCAAAAAGTCCAGCCTTTGAGGGATTTGATTTGCAGCTGATCAGTGTGGAACATTGACTTCAGCAATTCTTCTGGAGCAATGCCCAAGGAGTTTTCATCTCCAGCAGGCACAGATATGAAGGTGAAAATCTCCCATCATGGTCAGGCAGGATACACCTTGAGGCTTCAGAATTAGAGCTGATGTTGGTTTTATCTAACTACTGCAGTGAAGGGAACTGTAAAATGCTGTATCCTCACCTTTTATTTAATTGCTTTTAAACTTGCATCAAAAGAAAAATGACTCATCACAAGGACTCCTCTGCTCCACACAGATGAGTCACTCGCAGCCCTTGGGTGGATCCAAACTTCTTTGTGTTTTGTTCATCAGCTGGGAATTGTTTGAAGGGCTCAGAGTAGAAAAGGGCCATGATCCCGTTTGCTCTGCATGTGTGCCATAGAAGAGGATGAAAGAAGAGAGTTGTTCCACAAGGATCTCTTTGGTGGGGAGAAAAAAAAAGCTAGTGGGGAGTTCTATCTTTCAAAAGTTTTGCAATAATTTTCAGGTTTCGATAAAACATGGCAATTCAACATCTCATTTGATTTGCCCTCACTGCAGAAAATTACACCTGCTCTTCCTTTACCCCTTTTCTTCCACAAACTAGGCAAAATAGATTTATTTACCAGTACTTTCATTGCTTACAATGTCCATTTTTACAAGGTGGTTTACATTGTAGTTTCTTTACACTTGGGGGTATTCAAAAGCCAGCTGGACACGATCCTGTGAAACTGGCTCTAGGTGTCCCTGCTTGAGCAGGAGGACTGGACAAGTTGAACTCTAGAGGTTCCAACCTCAACAATTCCCTGCCTCTAGAACTCTGTGATTCCCAGCTCCAGATTTCAGTACTCATATCAAATCTTCCCTTTCCCATTTATTTTATTTCTTGTGTTGCTGAAAGGGCTTTCTGGGAAGCAAAGTTATTTTCTGGCGTGTGACAGGTTACAAATAACCCCACCCTGCTCAGACTGATCCTGTTTTGAGCTGGATGCACCCTGCCCAAGGACCAGGGCTCCCAAATCCCCCCCCATGCTGTACAAAGCAGCCTTGGTGAGCAATGTTTGGTGGGCTACAATTTGTGACAGCTGCCCCCACGCCAGGGAGGTAAAACAGCCTCAAAGAGAATGAGAAATGCTCGAGGTCTCCTTCCCAAAGCTGTAAATGCTTCCCATCACTCCAGCCACCTCCCACCAAAAAAATCTGAGTGTCTCGACAGAGAAATTTGAAATCTTGGCAACCTTCCATGGAGGAATATAATCTTTAAGGAGCCTCAAAACTGCCCTTGGGCAAATCCTCTTTTCATAGTCAAAATAATAATAATTAATGAAATTCCACAGTATTCAGAAAAAAGCCAATGCTTTTAGAAAATCTCCGGCTGCCATTTCCAATTATAAATTGCCATATCCAGTAACATCACCCTGATAAAGTGGAAGGCTGATCTGTACAGGCAAGCGAGGATGCATCTAAAGTTGAGATAATATCAGCACCTCTCCCTGAAGATATGAAATAAACTGCATCATTTTATTAGATTAACATATTAAAATAAAACTTAGCATCTCTGCCACTTCACCCAAACTAATGCAGAGGAGCTTAATATTTGATTATTAGATTCATCTCACTGTTTGGGGATGATGGTTAACTCTTTCCAGTGAGAAGACACCAGATATCTCAGTCTAACTGTCTGACATATGCTTCCTAAAATAAATATTTTTCTGAAAACAGAAAGAAAGAAAATAAACAGGTAAAGCATCAAAATCAGAGTGAAGTGGGGTTCTCATTTTAATAAAATCTCTTTTTTAGACATTTTAAAAGCAAACTGCTCTTTTCCTTTCTAATTGTTAATGTACAGTGATATCTTCCACAGGGTCAGGTTAGGTTATCATTCAGGACTTCCATTATAAATTCCAGTGGTTTTTAATGTAGATTCATACAGCTAAGAACATACTGAAAAATTTTACAGCACTGCAAATTTAACTTATGCAATGTTTTTCAAAATTTCATATGATGTTCCAACAATCAAACTGAGGAATGCATTGATTGGTTCTTCTGATGTGGCAGGTTAAAAAAGTGACATAATTCAATTAGATGTAAAGTTTATCTGAAATAAGACAGTTTGTGGAAAGAGTAGACAAGTGTGTCTAATGAGAGAATAGATTCTATTTGCAGAATTGAAACATTTAACCTGAAATCTCTAATATTTGCCTGAAAACATTAGAATTTTTTAACTGCTGTTTTTCTGCTCTGCTTTTTTTCTAACCTCAAAATTATAACTTATGTTTGTAAAATGCCTTCTTATCAATCTCCCTTTATTGTTTTCCCAAAACATTTGCAACATTACATTTTCTTTCAGGGAATATGTCCATAATGACAAAACATATTTCCCTGTCATAATGATGTTAGGAATCAGTATTTGAACTTCTATATTGAAGTTAGAAAATCAAAGGGATTGTTTTTACACCAAAGATGTAAAATGAGGGAGAGAAATGAAAACATACTCTTCTTTCTGGATTTTCAGTAAGTTAGTCCAGAGTTCATCAGCATACCCTGCATGTTTTTCTGTGCCTAAAAGAAATTTCCAAATAGGGAAAAAATCTCCTAACATTATTCTTTTTAATTATATTTTTTAAATTTACAAGACAAGCTTTTATTTAAAAACTGTTATGAACTTGAAGGACTGCTCCACTTCAGTCCTGTTTTGCAGCATTTTGTTCACACCAGCTACTGTAGAACTCAGACCAGGTCAGTTCTGACTGAAGCCCATGATCCCAGACCATTCCTACTGCTTCTGGCATTGAGGAATCATAGTCACAGAATGGTTTGGGTTAGAAGGGAAATTAAAGATTCTCTGGTTTCAAACCTCCTGCCATGGGCAGGGGCACCTTCCACAGGAGTGCCATCAACCAAGCACCATGGAGTCACTCACTCACTTCCCCCTCAGCAGGTAAGGGAGAGAATTGGAAGAGTAAAACTGCAAAACTCATAGATTGAGATAAAAACAGTTTAATAGGGAAAGAAAAAAAAACACAAATGTAAATAAAGCAAAACAAGGAATTAACTCATTGGTTTCCAAAGGGCCAGCCATTTCCAGGAGGGCAAGATTCCATAATGAGTAACAGTGATTTGGGAAGGCAAACATCATCACTCTAAATGTCCCCACTTCTCCCTTTTTCCCCTCACTCTATGTACTGAGCATGATGCATGTGGTCTGGGATATCCCTTGGGTTGGCTGGGCTCACCTGTCCTGGATGTGTCTCCTCCCTTTCCCACCCACCCCCAGTCTCCTGGCCAGCATGGCTGTACAAGAAGCAGAAAAGGCCTTGGCTCTGTGGGAGCCCTGCTCAGCAATAACAAAAACATCTCTATATTATCATCACTGTGTTCTGCTCAAATCCCAAACACAGCCCCATGCCAGCTACTGTGAAGAAAATTAACTCTGCCCCAGCCAAAATCAGCACACATTGTTCCAAACCCTCTCCAACCTGGCCTTGGACACTTCCAGGGATCCAGGGGCAGCCACAGCTTCTCTGGGCACCCTGTGCCAGGGCCTCCCCACCCTCTCAGAGAAGAATTCCTTCCAAATATCCAATCTAAACCTACTCTTGTTAAGAATTCCTTTCCACATTCCTTGTAGGAGCCTTGACCAAGCTGTGACTGGGCAGCTCTCACCACCACTCCAGGTTATCACCTATTCCAACTTCTGCATCAGACTTTCAACTCAAGAGGTGAACATTACCCTCTGGGAAAGCAAAAGTTGTCCCACATCAATGGGTAAATACTCCTGCCACTGTCAGAGGGGTCAGAGTTGCCTTCTGTGAGATAGAGAACACGCAGGGATCAATTCCAGAAGGAATCTACCCTAGTGGAAATAAGAATCGTTCTGCTTTAAGATACCTGAGCTGAGCTGAGACAAATCCTAAGCCATCAATGTGAAATGATCACTTTGAATAAAGTGGTTTGTTGTAAGCAAATTCTCAGTTGTGAAAATGTCTTTTAAAAATAATAATAATTTAAAAAAACTACAAAATTAGGTGGATTTTTACTTATTTTAGAAAGGAACTGAATTCCTGTATAATTGATTAAAGTGTTTATTAGCAGTATTGCCCTTTTGTCCCTTTTTTACTGAGTGAAAAAGCAAAGAAGCAACACTATTATACCCTTGTACCACAGATACTGTTTTTGTCTAATATATAGGAAAACAAAGACAATCTAATTCACAAATACTTATCAAAACAGTGGAGACTCTCCATTAATTGTAATTAAAACATGTCCTTGTGTCCCTAAGTTAAAACATATCACCCTCAGCCTAGTAGAAATGTGCTTGTAAAGGGATGATTTATAAATCATTCAGTAACAGACAATGTTACAACTGAAGCAGTGGGAGTTTTGAAATACCTACATCAGATTAGGCTTGTGTTTATTTCAAAAAAAGCTCTGATCTACTTTGGATTTTTGGCAGGCACAACATGAGCCCAACACGAACTACTGTAAATCAAAGCCTTTTTTGAAAGTCAAACTTGGAATGCTTCCAATCTCAATTAAAAAACATTTGATGTCTTTTGGACTTCAATTTTTAAAAAATGTTTTTGTTCTTCTCATTTACCCTGTCCAGACCTGTCCATAACAAAGATCCCATCAGAAACTAATGAAATTACAAATATTTTTAATATTTCTTTTATTTGTGGCTCCTTTTCAAAATCTGTTTTTCCTCTGTGATAATATTTTAATAAACAAATTAAAGTAGAAAAACATTCACAGCCATCCACTTAAATTAGTCAAGTTTAACATTTCATATGCATTGAATAGTTTATTTCAGATATAAGTAGCAGCAGAAGAGATAGAAATCAGGCAGCATTCAAAATCATGAAAGCTATTCAATGAAAGTTTTCATGGCTTTTCTCCCTCATCCTTCCAAGATTATGATACACAAATTATTTATAAATAACTCAGCTGCATTTGTGGGGTCTAATACAATCCACCAGCAAAAGAGCTGCCATTTAAAGTTAAAGAAACCCTAATACACCAACTTTTTTGGTTAGATAATAAATGTAAATATCAGTGGAAGATACACTGAGAAAACATGTTCCATCCTAGAAAATACACTGCAGCTCTGAGCTCAGCCTCTCTGAATCCTGTGATTTGTATGTTCTGCTACAATGGCCATTAGTGTTTCCATAATGTTATTCCATGGTGCAAAGGCTCAGTCAGTCTTCACTTAAATTGTGTTGACACAGGGTTGCAGTGAGATGCAATGTTAACCATCCTTCAACAGAACTGAAAGGTGTTTATTTCTGGACTTGGTCCATATCTGTCTCAGCATTTTGTAGCCTGACTTGCCACATTCAGTGACATTCAATAAATACCCCGGTGAAGTGGATGTCACATAATTTCAGGATATGTTCTTGGCTCTGAGCAGCCCAGAGTTACCTAAGCCTTGTCAGAGCTCTGTCAAATTTCAGAGCACGAAACATTTCTGTGATAGACCTTGCACAAAACCCTGCGGTGAAAGGAACTTACTGAAACTTTCCCAGTATTTCTGTCTGATTATTTTCTGAGCTGGGGAAGCAAAAAGAGAAGTTTTCAAAATGTAGAGGAGAAGTGAGACCCAGAAAGGTGCAGTTTCATGACAAGGTATCTTGGCTTCAAAAGCCTCAGTCTAAGTGCACCCGTGTGAGTTGTATTTGTTACCTATAACTTTATGTAAGTTAAATGCCAGTGCTCAAACCACCATGAGAGAGGTGAGCTGGCTTGTAGAAGTATCAAGAGTGGGGAGTCAAATTCCTGGCTCAGTTCTGAATTTTGTGATTCCAGACATGGTCTGTAGCACGACTCACCTCATCATTGTTTTACCAATTAACTACAAATTACTTACCCTGACAAAGTGCCATTCAGCTCCACGCTGAGGAAACCACATTTCAATGTCTACAGTGCAGCTATAAAGGTCTCTGTACTCAAATTAGGTGACAAAGCTCCCATTACAGCCAATGTAGACCAGATCAACACCAATAATAAAGATTATTTTCCCTTAACAGTATTTTAAGGTGTCCTTCCTGACCTTTGGCTACTCTCCAAAAGAATTTTTATCTCACTTAGGTACTTTTATTTTTTCTGCTGATTGTGGGATGGTGTTTTGTGTGTATTAGGGCACTATATTGCTATTAGTAGGAAAATAAATAATCTTCCAGCAATTCTCTATGATCTTTTTGAAGTTTAGCCATTTTGTGTCTAAATTTGGCATCCCTGGCACCAGAGTCTGCAAACAAGGTCAAAATTTCAACCTCCCATTCTGATTACCAGCTGATAAGGACCAGTATCTCCAGATCAACAAAGCCTGAGCTACTCAGTCCTGTGTACACGCCAGAGGAAAGCAATCACTGCAGAATCACAGATGATGTAGAGTGCTGCAGCCATGGGTTATGCAGTTGGGTTGTATGGCAAGTGGCAGAGGCTGTCACTCACAGCTTTATGCTGTGTTTTCTCTTTTCCTGCTGCCTGGCACCTCCTCAGCCCCACCTCTGATCTGCAGACCACCTTTGTGCAGTCTCACCAAGCCTGAAAAAGACCATGAGTCACTGAGCTGCCATCAAATATGTTCAAAGGAATTCAAGCTGAAGCTTGGATAAATTGGGATCTATCACAACACTCCTTGTTTGCTCTTTTGTGGCAGCCTACATGGTAGGAGAATAAACATTGTTATGGCAGTCATTAGGAGCTCATTAGAGGTCATTAGGAGGTCAGTTGTTTTTATGGCCCTTATTTCTGAATTTGTTGCAATCTTCACTGTGCTAATCTCCACTGTCCTAATATTGTAGACAGGGAAATAACGATATTTTTTATGAAGAAAAGGAACTAGGGATTAGTCAACCTTACCCACAGTTTAGAATAAAAAATGACCCAGTTGA
The DNA here is from genome assembly GCA_030060385.1 of Muscicapa striata striata. NCBI lineage: Eukaryota > Metazoa > Chordata > Aves > Passeriformes > Muscicapidae > Muscicapa > Muscicapa striata. The sequence goes on from JAREIS010000144.1 coordinate 177,036, forward strand.
CTCCCTTGTTTTTCCTTTAAGTTTGAAGTAAAATCTACCTGAAATAGTCTTGTGTTGCTATACTTTGGCCCCTTTTTTAATCACCCAATTCTCCTTTTTTTTTTTTTTTACTTGCCTTTCAATATCTCTTTGCAGCACTCCAGATGAATATTTGAATATTGCAAAAGCTGTGAGTAAAACATTAGAACAAGAGAACACCAGATAAAAATTCCCATTTGTGGATACAAACCGCCTTAAATTGCCATTATATATTTTGATGATTTCTTAGCCTGTGGGTGCTATCACTGTAATTTGCAGTGTATAAGTTTTAATAAGTCAATTATAAATGTAATGTATGCTGAAAATATCACCAAAGCAGCAGCTTAATAAACAGAGCCCTTTTTAAATCTTATCCTCAAAACAGAGTTAATGTACCGCTCTTCTAATTTATAATCAAAATGCAAAACAAAATTCAGCTTAACAGTTATAGTGTAGCTGAGGTGCTTCATATTATTAAACTGAAATACCTGAAGGCAAACCTGTTCTCTGACTGTAAAAGACACTAACCAGCTACATGTGTATATGTGGATAATTCACATATTTGTGTCTGCATATGCATGTATCTGCATTTACTTCTACCTTATCTGCATTTACTTCTACCTACATTTTTAGATAGTTAGGAAACATATATACACATATTCCTCTGGAGTATATGATTTCTCAGCAAGGCACAAAGTTTATAGCAGAATGAATTTGTCATATCCACATGGCTTCAGTGCAAAAAAGGCATTTTGCAGAATGTATGCTGAAATCTGGTTCTTAATAAGGTTCAACAAAACCCCAAGGAAACTCACTTGGAGAGTCTCAGCCTTACATGAACATTATTATTATTTTTCTAATTCCCACAGCAGTCAAACCTATGTTCCTACAGGGTATTACAGTCATAACCTGTCTTCCTAAAGTGCCTGAATTCTCTACATAGCCAACACTTCTGCCTTGGGAAAGGCCAGGTGTGTTCCTGACAGCCAGGTAAATGGAATAATAACCTTACAGAAAGCCTGAATCCTTGCTGATATCTTTCATTTTGGAAAGTTAGTAATCTAAAAATGAGATGTCTGTGTTATTCATCTAAGCTACTTCTCATCAGTGTGAGAAAGATTAATATTTCCAAAAGATTAATATTTCCATCTCTTCTGAGAAACCTGAAAGATGAAGTTGCCTGGAGTGCTGATTTCTCTCCGCTAATTACACAGGAATTTTTGGTGATTAATGTAAACTGCATGCTTAAATCCGAGGGTGCTGCAGTCCTTTCATTCCCTCACCCACAGAGTTACAGGGATGATCTGCTACATAGCAAGTTCAGGCTATTGCATGAGCAACCCTTTGTACTAAATATATGTCAGCTTATGGCAAATCAGACTTTCTGTTGTTCTTTCAACACTCAAGATACTAGATAAAAATTTATTTTCACTAATGTCTTCTGAAAATAACAAAATTCATGAAGGCATAATTCACATAGGATTGCTGAACCTCCTTCCATGACTTCTTAGTTATTTATAACACAGTATTTACTGGGAGGCAGCAGAATGAAGTTGTGGCAGAAGTTAAACCCAAAATTGCATCATACATTCTCCACAGAAAAGTCTTTTTTTTTTATCCCATTGCTTTGAGTGCTGATCCTATTCCCATTGCCATGACTAACCAGTGTCCACTTTCAAGCCCAGTAACATGACATTTCTTTCAAAGTTAATTTCATTTAAAGGACTGTGTAGGAAAATTTGAATTTGACTGAATGCATGAAATTACCATTTGCTGTAAGATGGAGGCAAGTGAGAAGGATGTCACTGATTCAGGTGATGACATGGATAAGCTCTCCAAAAACATCTGGAAAGCCTTGGTTGATTTCAGTTTCAACTTAATCCCAGAAAAAGGGCTATACCAGAAGGAACAAAGCAGCAAAACAGTTCCAGATAGCACCACTGAGCTGGTCAGAATGACATCTCCAAAACCCAAAAGGTAAGATTCAGAGAATGGTTTGGTTTTTGGTTTGGAAAAGACCTTAAAGATCATATAGTTCCAGCTCCCTGATAGGGAAGGGATCAAGTGATCTCATATTAGACATTCATATGATACTTATCAACATATAAGCAGATTATTTTTTTAGGAAGCCTTTCTTTTATAAAGGGAAAAGCAGTACATTTAAGATAGAATTCATATGATGCATTGCAAATGTCTACTTTAAGATAAGATGAATAGGAAACTGAAAAAGCCAATTCCTCTCTTTCATGGGAGAGATAGCCTGGAAAACCCTCAAGACATCAATGTCTATACTCAATCCCTTCTCAGGGTGTAACTTGTCATGTTCTCAGAATGCTTTTCTGTGTAATTTGTCTTGTTGAGTACAGTCAGGTACCTGCACTCCCCTTTTTAGATGGATCTGTGATGCAGAGGGACAAAGGTGAGCACAGCATGCCAGTATTCCCTGGGAATCAGTAGGAAGCTGGAGAATCCATCCCCTATCTTTATTTTCCAGGAAATCTCTAAATTTCTAGCTCATTGATTATATCTCCTTTTTATTTGGAAAGTGTTTAGAAGATGACCAAGATTTGGATGTGTGGGTAATTTTCCTTGTGTGCAACAATAAATAAGAAAGTTGTTGGGGTTGGAGGGTCAGAGGGAATGTTCTGACTCAGAAGTCTGGCCATGAACATGACCAGCACCATCTCCTTTCCATCAGTTTTCAGCACCTGAGGGAGAAATAGGACACTGGGAAGAATTTTACTCTTTTATTTTATCAAAATAGTAATAACACCCCTTGTACCATAGGGATTGGCTGAGCAATTTCACATCCTGTGTGACTAAAAAGCACACTACTTCATGAAAGGGAGACTATTCTCAGTTTTGGTTGGTGTTACATGAGGAAGATGCACTAGGTAGATGTTGACAGCCCCTGCAAGTCTTCTCAAGCTGCATAGAGATAAATTGA